>CM068744.1:88471946-88727237 GCA_035084275.1 Hydrolagus colliei | reverse complement strand
GAGCATGGTGGAAGCAATTATCTCATTTATTGTTTGCAAACTTCCTCATAGTTCAAGATTTAATAATTTGTCTAATTATCCAGACATGAGAAATTGGGCAAGATGGTCAATCAAGGCAATTATAAACAGGTTTGTTACTATTATATTATTATATTACTAATGATCCCAAACTAATGAGTTAAATTATTTTATTATTTGTGTTTTAACAAATGTAAATTTGTGGATCAGTTTCTGCTTCTCTAAGACTATTTCATTTTAAACTAGGCTAAGTAAAGGTTCCACTCCTCAAATGATAGAATCATAGAATGATACAGCACAGAAGGAGTCCATTCGGCCCATCGTGTCCGTGGCAGCTCTTTGAAAAATCCCTCTCCCCCGCTCTCCCCATAGCCTTGCAAATTTGTCCTCCCCAAGTTGCTATCTAGATATCCAATATTCATAGCCTTGCAAATTTGTCCTCCCCAAGTTGCTATCTAGATATCCAATATTTCAGTACGTTTAATAATAAGACAAACCCTTGCATTTTGATATAGCGCTTTTCACGTCCGCTAGATGTCTCAAAGCGCTTCACAGAACACACCGTAAAGTGAACTGACTGCAAATCCATGGGCGAAACGCAGCAGCCAAATGTGAAGGTCAGTATCCCACAAACAGTCGTGGAATGAAATGACCAATTTGATTATTGTTTTTTTTTGAGGGATTATTAATAGGCACGTGGAGGAAGGAAACTTGCCCAAGGTTTCATCCTGACCTGCCTGGATTCAAACACTAGTCTCACACTTGTAAGGTAAGTGCTCTCACTACTGAGCTACAGGACTCCTGTGTAGGAATATATGAATAGGAACATAAACATTTCCTGTTCGGGAAAGGCCGGAAAGATTTGTATATGTGAGCTTTTTTCACTCATAAGAACCAAGATGAGAAGTAATCACACAATCTCTCACACATACAAATGCATCAGAGTAGAAGCTCTACATGCCAGACATTATTGATGCTTGAATCAAGTTAGCTGATCTCACACAGGGTTCCACGGAGGGGTGGTAAAATCAATTTCCTCAATCGATTTTGTGACTAAACTCGTGGAGTCCTGTAGCTCATTGGTTAGAGCACTCACCTTACAAGTCTGAGACCTCTATTTGAATGCAGGCACATCATGGCGAAACCTTGGGCAAGTTTCTTTATTCCACAAGCCTAATAATAATCCCTCCAGAAAATAAATAAAATTGGTCATTTCAATCCACAGGTGTTTGTGGGACACTGCTGTGTGCAATTGGCTGCCATGTTTCGCCCACAAGTATACAGTCAATTCACTTTCATAGAATCATAGAATCGTAGAATGTTACGGCACAGAAGGAGGCCATTCGGCCCATCGAGTCTGTGCCAGCTCTTTGACCAAGCAAGTCACTTTTGTTAACCCCAATCACCAGCTTTCTCCCCATAACCCTGCAAACCCGTCTTCCCCAGATACCTATCTAGTTCTCTCTTAAAAGCTTCTATTGAATCGGACCTCACTACCTTTTCAGGCAGATCATTCCAAATTCGAACAACTCGCTGAGTAAAAAAAATTCTTCTAACCTCCCCTCTGCTTCTTTTGGTAGATATCTTAAGACTGTGACCACGGGTCACAGACACACCTACCAGCGGAAACAGCTTTTCCCTATCTAGCCTGTCAAAACCTTTCATGATCTTGAAGACCTCTATCAGGTCCCCGTGTAACCTTCTCTGCTCTAATGGGAAAAGTCCTAACTTCTCCAGTCTGTCCTCATAGCTAAGGTTCCCCATTCCTGGTATCATTCTCGTGAATCTCCTCTGCACCCTTTCCAGTGCCTTAATGTCCTTCCTGAAATAAGGTGCCCAGAACTGGACGCAGTACTTAAGTTGAGGCCTAACCAGTGTTTTGTATAGATTAACCATAACCTCCCTACTCTACGCCCCTACTAATAAAGCTCAATACACCAAATGCCTTTTTTACTGCCTTATCTACTTGCCCTGCTACCTTTAATGATTCGCTTACTTGAACACCTAGATCTCTCTGTATATTCACCCCCCTTAAGATTGAGCTACCAAGTCTATATTGCCTCTATTCATTTTTCCTACTTAAGTGTATCACCTCACACTTATCCACATTAAAATCCATCTGCCACATGTCAGCCCATTCCACCATTCTGTGTATGTCTGCTTGCAGTTAGTTACAGTCCTCCTCACTATTTACTATGATACCTAACTTTGTATCATCTGTAAACTTGGAAATAGTGCTCTCTATGCCCAAGTCCAGATCATTAATATATATTAGAAAGAGCAGTGGTCCCAATACCGATCCCTGGGGGACACCACTGCACACCTCCTTCCATTTTGAGAAACACCCATAACCACCACCCCCTGCTTTCTGTCACTTAGCCAGTTCTTAATCCAAACTGCCATGGTCCCCTTAGTACCGTGGGCCTCAAATTTGTTTTGCGGTACTGTGTCAAAAGCCTTTTTAAATCCATGTAAATAATGTCCACCACATTTCCCTCATCAATCCTCGCAGTTGCCTCTTCAAAAAATTTTATTCGATTTGTTAGGCAAGATTTACCTTTAACAAATCCATGTTGGCTGTCTCTAATTACCTCGTGTTCCTCTAAGTAGAAATTTATTCTGTCCCGGATTATGGTCTCCAGTAATTTTCCTATTACCGAAGTAAGGCTGACTGGCCTGTAATTTCCGGGTTTGTCTTTCTGCCCCTTTTTGGAGAGGGGGGTAACATTAGCCACTCTCCAGTCTCTTGGCACCACTCCTGTGTCCAATGAAGATTGAAATATAATGGCCAGAGCTTCCACTATTTGAACCCGTATCTCCCACAGCAACCTTGGGTGAAACCCATCTGGTCCTGGTGACTTATCAATTTTGAGCCCAGTCAATCTTTTCAAAATTTCCTCTCTGTCTATAGTAATCTGATCTATTTCCTCTACCCTCTCATCCAATACTGCGGTATTTGGGGCATCCATTTCCGTTGTGAAGACAGATGCAATATACTTTACAGTATATTCTGTGAAGTGCTTTGAGATGTCTAGAAGATGTGAAAAATTATTTATGAAATGTAAGGATTATTATTATTATTGCCTGAGAGGTCTTTGAGCAGTTGACTACTGCCATCTGAACACTGAGATTAGCCTTGAATTTTCCCACTGGACCTTGTTGACTGCTATGGTGTTAGTTGTTTAGTTGGTCTTAAGTCTCAATTATACCCACAAAAGGTAGAAATACTTCATGGCTTAGACAGAAATGTATTAATGTAAATTTTGCATTGGTGTGGCAGTTCACAGGATTTATTTTACGCAATACAGTTAACCCTTGTCGAAGGCGACTTTATCGATTACGAATTAAAGATTATGCAACGAAAACAAAGTGTCACTTTTTTGCGCAATGCGCATAAAACTTGTGTGGATGTGCTGACTGACTCCTGCGCACATGCGCACTTGTGACACGCCGGCAGCTCCCGACTAAATCCGATGATTCCTCGGCTGGCTGGCCACATGCGCAATGCATCCTTGGGAATGACTCTTTGGCCTCGGAGCATTGAATGGTAAATAGAAGAGACAGAGAGAGAGTAAGTCTCCGAACACTTCCAGGAACAAAGGTAAAATAATTTAGCTTAGCTGTAGTTTTATTGCTTTATTACTTTATTCTTTATTGCTTTGCGATACTGTTGCTTTATTGCTGGGGGAGGAGCTGGCCAGCCGGCTGTAGCCCGCCTCAGTATGTGAGGCGTACTGCCCCTTTATTGGTCAGGTGCGGATGTGCCTGGAGGCTTGAGGTGGGTAGCCTGTGGCTGGATTCCCCTAACCCCCCTTTTCCCATTACTTGTTAACCTTATCCAATGCGATTTTACCGATTGCGCAGTTTTCCAGGAACGTAACCCCCATGATCGACGAGGATTAACTCTATATAATAATAATTATTGAATTTTATATAGTGCTTTTCATGTCCTCTAGACATCTCAAAGCGCTTCACAGAATATACTGTAAAGTGAATTGACTGCATATATGTGGAAGAAACGCAGCAGCCAATTTCGCACAGCAGTGTCCCACAAACCATCATGGATTGAAATTACCAATTGTATATTTTTTTGAGGGATTATCATCAAGTATGTGGAGTAAGGAACTCCCTCCTCATCAGGCTTCCCAGCTCTTCCCTTCACAAACTGCAGATCATCCAAAACTCTGCAGTTCGTGTCCTCTCCCATCCTCTCCCGGCTCCATTGGCTCCCTATCCCACAGAGGGTCGAATTCCTCACTTTCAAGGCCATCCACGACCTTGCCGTTCCTATCTCTCTGACCTGTTGACTACCTACCAACTTGTCCGCCCCCTCCATTCAGCAGGCTCCGGTCTACTCCATGTCTCGCCCATCCCGCCCTACCATTGGCAGTCTGGCTTTCAGCCTCTCTGCCCTCACACTATGGAACTCCATAGTTCCCTTTGCCTCGCTTCCTCCCTTGCCTCTTTCAGGGCCAGTCTCAAGATCCTCCTTTTTGATCGTGTGTTTTGCTGCCCTTCCGTTTCTCTTCCTCCGCTCCCCTCTACCCTGCCCTCCCCCCCCCCCCCCCCCCACCTCCCCCCATGCTCACGTCCCGACCCTTGACTGTTCAGCTCCTTGGGACATCCTCCCAATGTGAAGGGCGCTCTATAAATCCAATTTTGTTGTTGTAAGGAAACTTGCCCAAGGTTTCGCCCTGCCAAGAATCGAACCAAGGTTTCTCACGTAAGGCAAGTGCTCTAACCACTGAGCTACAGGACTCCACATACTATTGTACAGAGGCTATTTTGTATAAAACCATTTTACCTCGAGAGACTCTGGTTTGGACCCAACCCAGAATATGGAAAACTGGAAAAATATTTTTATAAAAAACATTTTTTTTTGAAAATTAATCTCAAGTGAATTGAGTCTTTGTAGCCTTGGTTTAGTCCCCAAGGTCTGAGTCTCAACAAAACGGCTTCTGTTTAGGTTAGGGGTTTGGCATAAGTAATTGTGAATAACCAGGTGGAAAGTCTTGGAAGTGGAACTGGAGCACAGTGGATGAAGGATCTGTATAGTGTTGCTAATTTAAAGCTTACCTGTTAATGAAAAATAAAATTTAGCCAAGGTTTCCAGGTCTGAGCATTATCTGGGCTCTCTTTCCCTCCCCCTTTCATTATCACGCTTTCTGTTAGAGTGTGGGGAGGCTACCCAGATATAAGGAAAAGAAGGTTTGCAGTCAAGCACAATTCTTTCCTCATCTGACATTCACATACGCACACACATCCCACATAACACCACCAGCAAGCTTCCCAACACTCTTTCAAAAGAAAGTGTGTTAACGAAAGTCGTTATTTACCTTTTGGGTAAAGAAACACTTCCTGGTGTCTATTCTGAAGTTGGCCTTTGCAACTCTATACCGATGTCCTCTTGTCCTAACTTCACTCTGGGTCGCTACCCTGTCTGAGGGGCGCTATACAAATGCAAGTTGTTGCTTCATAAAATATTGTTTTAGGTTTACCTTTTTCAGTTGCTCGGTTCTGGAATACATTGTCTGAGAGGGTGGTGGAAGCCGATTTGATAACAAGCTTTAAGAGGGAAGTAGTTAATTATTTTGGGAGGAACAAGTTTGCAGGGCTATGGGGAGAACGGGAGAATTGGATTGATTTTGACAGTTCTTTTCAAAGAGCTAGCACAGATATGATAGGCATCCCACTTTGCTATATAATTCTTTGTTTCTATGATTCTATGAATCCATTTAAAAAATATGTCCCTATAAAGCAGGGCTAGATAAAGGGATCTGGGGTCCTAAACCAATCATATTTTGGGGCCCTTTGAACTATAATGACAAAATCTACAACAATAGATGTTTTAAATACTTCATAACAGCAACAAAACTATATTTATAGAGTGCCTTTCATGTTGGGAGAACGTCCCAAGGCACTCAACAATTGGAGGTCAGGACCTGAGCATGGGGGATGCCTGGTTGGGATGAAGGAGGCAGAGAGGTAGGAGGACGGTTGAAAGCACAGTCGAAAAGGAGGATCGATGAAGCAGGTTGACAGGGGTGTCAGCAGGTCAGGTCTTACAAGGAGATCTTGATAGAGCATGCACTGAGCAAATGATACAGATACCTGCAAAGTATTACATATTGGTCGTTACACTCATAAGTTGCTAACATCTCAAGAATAAGTTGCTAACTACATGATAAATTTCAAATCGTGTTCAGTAGACAGGAATGTGAATGCATTCAGTCTATCTATCTATCCTGGATCATTGTAGATCTGAGTAAATTTTTGATGAGAATGAGAGCTTACCTTGACACTCTGTTACTGGTCATGTTAAGAACATATGAAGATCAACTGTCACTTTTAGAAATTTGAACCTAATGCAGATAAATGCACCCAACATCAAGCAAGCAAGCAAGCAAGCAAGCAAGCAAGCAAGCAAGCAAGCAAGCAAGCAAGCAAGCAAGCAAGCAAGCAAGCAAGCAAGCAAGCAAGCAAGCAAGCAAGCAAGCAAGCAAGCAAGCAAGCAAGCAAGCAAGCAAGCAAGCAAGCAAGCAAGCAAGCAAGCAATCATTATCAGTGCTTTGAAACGTCGATAAGACATGGAAAGCATCTTATCGAAAGCGTCTTATATAAATGTAAGGATTATTATTATTATATTATCATGTATTATCGTGTACCCCCACCCAACCACACACACCCCACCACCCTCATTCCACTTGCATTTTATGATCAATCTTTTCTTATATAACAAAATAACTAGCACATACAAAACGAGGGAAATAACAATTAAATATACAATTTGGAAGGCTATAAAATGCTAAATAAGAGAGCTAAATAAATCAATGAGCCACTTGTACCCCCTGGAAGTAATTTTGTACCCTTTGGGGTACATGTAAGAACTGCTGCACTAGAACACTATCCTCAGTATGAGGATCTGAACTCAACTGATTTAGCGTTAAAAATGACACCAAGTTGGAGGGAACTGTTGGGTCAAAGGAAGCAGCAAAGGTCTTACCAAGAGAGCTTGATAGAGCCTGCATGTGGGCAAATGAAATTTGATACAAATCAATACAAAGTACTAAATATTGGATGTAAGCATAGGAAACATATGGACTCTATGCTGGAAGAAAACTTGTCAAGAGGGAAGCTGAAATACATGAAGGAGTCATAGCTGACTCGTCCCTCACTGTCAAAACATTATGAGGCAGCAAAATGACCCAATAGTTCCCTCCAATTTGGTGTCATTTTTAACTTTTACTACTGGGTATGTGAATCCAGGTCATTAATATATACAAGGAAAAGAAGGTGCCCCTGAGCAGGGAATGGTGTGGATATCATCAAATAAGAAGAAGATATACTGTAAATAGAGAATGGTTATTTCACACACCCTGTAGCCAGGAAGTGATCCTCAGCTTAAATAGAACTTAGGTTGAGCCCCACTGTACTATGAATAACTGTGGTCACTGAATCATAATAGGGACATCTTGCCATTGGACAATGGATTTAGTTGGAGTTTGGCATTTGATTTAAGAGGAGATGCTATAGAAACCGGGAATTTTCATATTGTAGAAGAGAAGGTTCCTGTGAGTCTGTAGTCATGCGTTCAAGATCCTACATAGCATACAGAGCATGGACCTTAATACTGTACCAGTAATACCAGTAATATGTTTAACATAGAGAGTGGAAAATATTTTTTTCACACAGTATTTTGGACTACCGGTAAGTCTAAACGATGAAATAGCAACAACAACAACTTGCATTTATGTAATGGTCTTTATGTGGGGTAGCATTCCAGAGAGTTTACCCTGGGATGCTACCCAGTGTGAAGGGCACTCTAGAGTGAATAAGTTGAATGAGCAATTTCAAAATTTGTGGTTAAATAAATTTAAATGAAAGTTGACTTGGCCAGAATAATGTTTTCCTGTATTACGTTGACACAACTAAATGTGTCAGAAGTTCAACCTTTTTAATATTACACAACAATCAGAAAAACATTAAAAATAAATAATTGATGCTTGAATCTTCCAGCAGTGCAATGGCTACCGCCCATGTTTAATTGCTTACTAAAGAATACTATTAGGGCCGAGATCATTTGCTCTACTTAAAAATTAGGCTATTAAAATGAAAGTGCACATGCAGCTCCATTGGAGGCCAAATGTGCTTGATTTGAAAGATTCCAGGAAAGAATGAATCATACCTTTTCTCATCATCTACACTTTGTTTCCAACACTGGCTTCTCCTCTGCCCTTGTACCATCACTTGCGGTGTTTCTCAGGGCTCTGCCCTTGGTCCCTTCCTCTTCAATATCTACATGCTTCAGCTCGGTGACATCATCCGCACATATGGGGTTAACTTCCACATGTATGAGGATGACACCCAACTGTATCTCTCTGCCTCTGACCTTGATTCCAGGACTACTACTGTCCTGGCAAATTGTCCGTTAGACATCAAGTCCTGGATGAGAACCAACTTCCTACAGCTGAATGTCGACAAGATGGAGGCCTTCCTCCTTGGCTCACGACATTGCCTCCGCACCTCAGGCACTGGCAGCATCATTGTTCATGGATACACTCTCCACCTTAATAAGCCAGTACAGAATCTGTTCAACTCTCAACTGTCCTTCAAATACCACATCCGTGCCATGACATTTTCTACCTTCTCCCACTTCTGCAACATTGCTCGTCTCTGCCACTGCCTTTTCCCACAGGCCACTGAGATCGTCATTCATGTATTCGTCACATCTAGGCCCGACTATGCAAACTCCTAGTTGTTGGCCGACCCAACTCTTCTCTCCACAAACTGCAGATTTGTGTAGCTTGCAGCTGCAGCCTGCAGCCACATCTCTGCAGCTTGACTCTTCTTCCATACCAAGGTTTGTGAACCGATCAGCTTCATTCTTGCTTGACTCCAATGGCTCTCTAAAATCCTCAAATGATTGAATCAAACAGGTTACTAAGAAGAGTAATTCAGGCCAGGGCACTTGATGATGTAGTTGGGTAATCTAATTAAGCATTTATAGTTGCTTGATTAAGCGCTGTATATAGTGACCCCACACGAAGGGCCCTTTATGAATGCAAGTTGTTGCTGTAATCTGAAAGGATAAAATCAAATGGCTGAAGAGCCTTCTTCAACCAAACACCTCTTGTGGTTTTGTAATGTGCTACCATGATTCCCTCAATTACTGTGTACCTGACTTTGGTGCACATTGCAACTCTTTAACAGCAATTGTCTTTCTTTGAGACACGGGGGTTGGGAAGGAGGAAGGGTGTGGGAGGAATAAGGTTTTCTCATTTATTAACTGGCTAAATTACAAAATTACAAAGCTGAAGGGTAACAATACCAGAAACAAGATAGCTAAGTGGTAAAATCCTTCAAAGTGCCTCCTTAGAAAATCTATAATACTATACTCACATATAAGTAAATGTCACATAAATACAATAGATCCAATGTTTAAATATATATGACTGACATATTTGTGTTAGATCTATTTTCGGATCTCTAAGATTCATGAAAGGATTACCATCTATCCTATTCTCCTACATGTTCTGTTTCCCTCTTTGTGGGAAGTACAAGTGCCAACCTCTTGGCACAGTGCTTTTTCGAAAGCTCACCTTCTCCCATTCTTTTTATTGATGTTTCAGCCATCAAGCCACACTGTACAAACAATTAGATATTTTAGATTTTACGTTATGGTTTTGTTTATTCACCAGCTCCTTCCAAGTTTTGAAAAATAGTTTCTCTTCTTATTTAATACTTGTTTTATGAATTTATTCAAAACTGATTCTATTTAACACATTGCATAAGAAATGCTACTTGTCTCATATGGTTTACGATTTACATTTTAGAATTCAACTGGTCTCATTACATAAGAACATAAGAATTAGGAGCAGGAGTAGGCCATTCGGCCCTTCGAGTCTGCTCCGCCATTCAATAAAATCATGGCTGATCTTCTCACCTAACTCTGATTACCTGCCCTATCCCCATATCCCCTAATCCCTCTATTTTTCAAAAATATGTCAGTCTCAGCCTTGAAAATGTTCAAGGACTGAGCATCTACAGCCTTCTGGGGTAGTGAATTCCATAAATCCATTACCCTCTGAGTGGAGAAATGTTTCCTCAACTCTGTTCCAAAAGGCTGACCCTTAACTTTAAGACTGTGACCCTGGTTATAGATTCTCCTACCAGGGGAAACAGTCCCTTGGTGTCTACTTTATCTAGCCCTTTAAGAATCTTATATGTTTCAATAAGATCCCCCCTAATTCTTCTGTACTCTAGAGAATATAGCTCTAGTTTATTCAACCTATCCTCATAGGTCAGTCCCGTCATCCCAGGAACTAACCTAGTGAATCTACGCTGCACCCCCTCTAAGGCAAGTATGTCCTCTTTTAAATAAGGAGACCAAAACTGCAGACAATACTCTAGGTGCGGTCTCACCAAAGCCCTATACAGTTGCAGCAAGATTTCCCTACTCTTGTACTCTAAACCTTTTGAAATGAACGCTAGCATGCCGTTCGCCTTCTTAGTTGCTTGCTGCACCTGCAGACTAACTTTTTGGGACTGGTGTACAAGGACACCCAAATCGCTTTGAACACTCATTCTTTTGGACAAAGGCGTAAATTGCTATGTTCATTGGTATCCTATTAAGTGCTCTGTTCCATTAGTTCCACCAACTCAAGCCTGCTTCAGATCCTGAGTCTTATCATTATTGGGCAAGCTTTCAGCAACCTCTGACCCCCTCCCGTCTGTTCGTGCTCCCACTTTGACTCCTGACGCGCATGGCACTAAACATATTTGTTGGTGTTAATGACTCTGTGAAGCACTTTGGGTGTTCTATGTGAAGGGCACTATCTAACTGTAGATTGTTCTCTTCTTATTAACAAAAGGCCTAAATATCATTTGGTTATGAAGGATATCAGCATATATTTGGATAATTCTAGGCTTAGAATTTTTGAGGGCTGAGATTCCTGTCAAGCACAAATATTTTGGGGAAATGCGCTAGAAGCTGACATTGTCATTGCTCTCAATACTGCCAAGAATTTCAGATCCCTGATTCTCTGTGCGTCCCTATTGTCACTTCATAGGCATGTCATCTGTGGAATGCACTAACTAGGGCTTGAATGATTGAATACTTGAAATATTGGTGGCCTGCAGTTTTTCATGTGAGTGCCTTTGAGGTCAGAGAGGATTTTTTACATTTTGTACATCTTGGAACAGTGTTTTATGGTTAATGGCCTGCCTGAGTTGATTAAACCAGATGAAGAGAATTTCATCACATTACGGAAAGTGCAGGATTGATGAGCCAAATAGTTTAAAAAGAAGTGTTGGCCCGGTTGGACCTTATTATGGTATCTTCTTAAATATGGCCCCCTGCAAATGCATTCAGTACAGAAAAGGGACATTCTACTAATATGTAACAACGCAATGCAGGAAAACTCTCAGCACTATCAGCCTGCCCGCACCCTTCATTCAGCAGACTCAGGCCTGCTCCGCGTCTACCGCCCTAACCGCCCAACCATTGGCGGCCGGGCTTTCAGCCTCTCTGCTCACACTGTGGAACTTCATCCCGCAGCCCCTCTGCCTTGCCTCCTCCCTTTCCTCCTTCAAGGTCGGTCTCAAGACCTTCCTCTCTGACCGTGCCCTCGGCCCCCCCACTAACTCTTCCCCCACTAACTCTTCCTTCTCTCCTTCCCCTTCCCCCGACCCTCCCCACCCCCCGCTCGGGTCCCAACCTGACTGTTCAGCGCTTTGGGACGTTCTCCCGACATGAAAGGCGCTATACAAGTGCAATTTTGTTGTTGTTGTTGTATCTCAGTATACAACAATAATAAATAAATAATCACAGGACTTTATTGTAAAGTGAATGTAAATGTGTATTTGTAGGTGAATGGAGCAGCCAGTTTGTGAACAGTATTGCCCCACAAACAACCATGAAGTAATTGACTATTTTTCTTTGGGCACTGTTGGTCAGGACACTAGGACAGCCTTCTGTTTTGTTACATATGGTACTACTGTAGTTGGTGGCTCTTTAAAGAACCGGCACAGGCACGATGGGCCAAATGGGCTCCTGTGTTGTAAAATACTATGAAATCTAAATTTGTTGTTCAAATAGCACATCTGAGTGTTAATCTTTATTGTCCATGATTGTTGGGAGTGCTTGGGCTGATGCAACGAAACCAACAACAATTTCACATCGGGACGATGCCCCAAAATGCTGGACTGTACAGCTGGCAGTTAGGATCAGGAGGGGTGGAGGGCAGAGAGGCTAGGGGTAGGAGGGTGGCCAAATGTACGGTTGAAGAGGAAGCTCTTAAGGCGAGTTTTGAATGAGGCAACAGAGAGCAGGGTAAAGGGACTGTGGGATGGAGTTCCACAGGGTGGGGGCAGAAGAGCTGAAAGCCCAACTGCCAATGGTAAGCGGGTGGTGGCAAGGGCGGGGAGGGAATGTGGAGCAGGCCAGATGGAGCAAACAGGTTGATATGGGATTAATAGGTCACAGAGGTAGGGAGAAGCAAGGCCATGGAAGGCCTTCAAGACTTGGACGAGGATTTTGAACTCCAACCTGTGGAGGATGGGGAGCTAGTGAAGTTAGGCGAGATGGAGGCGATAGAGTCTGGTGGGGAAGAGGACATGAGCTGCAGGGTTCTGGATGATCTGCAATTTATGGAGAGAACAGTTGCGAAGGCCAACAAGCAGGGAGTTGGGGTAGTCAAGCCTATATATGATGAATACCTGTATGAGGATTTCCATGGCCTGAGGGGAGAAGCAGTGGCAGAGCTGGGTGATGTTGTAGAAATGGGGGGAAAGCAGAGCGGGTTGTGGCACGGATGTGGGGTAGAAAGGACAATTGAGGGTTAAACAAGACGCCAAGGTTACGGACTGGCTCAGTGAGGTGGAGTGTGCATGGTGTCAGGGCCTGAGGTGTGGAGGTGCTGACGGGAGCCAATCAGGAGGGCCTCAGTCTTGTTGACATTCAACTGTAGAAAGTTAACTCTTATCCAGGATTTGATGTCTGACAGACAGTCTGTCAGGACTGGAGTGGCCCTGTGGTCAATTAGTAGTTAATATAGTTGGGGTGTAATTGGGATCTAATACTGCATAAACTACAGCAACAAGATCTCCCAGATCAGAACTTTCCCTGCTGTAAAAGGTGAGATTGCTGTGCATTGGAAATATAGGAGTGCTTATTCTGATAGTAAACCTCAACTTTTTAGAATTACGTACAGTACATTTTTCACATAACTTGGCTTTGCCTTGTGTAAATAAAACCGTCTGCTTTCTGTTTGTGTCAAAACTCCCAACAAGCTGATTCCCATAATATATCACAGCTTGCAGTCTCCTGGTCCTATGAAAACATTCTCAAGCACATATAACAAACTATTCCATTGCTTGGTATAGACTGAAATGAACAAATGCCCATGCAACGCAGTGGGACCTATTCTACCCCGGATACTAATGCTGGAAGTAGTGAATTTGCTGGACTGAATGTTTGTTTCTCATCAGAAAATTTATTAATTTACTACGCTTGTCCTCCCCCACCAACCCCATAACTAATCTGATGTATCTGCTTGGAATGATACAACTCCACATTCATTACATATTTTCATCTCTCCCATATCAGGACTCTTTCCGCTTCCTTGACCTGTGCCACCTTCTACACTATCGACCACACAATCCTCCTACACCATCTCTCCTCTCAGCTCAATCTGCATGGACCTGCCATTACCTGGTTTGAACTGTCCCACTGTCTCCACTTTGTCACCACTAACAGCTTCTCCTCCTCTCCCCTCACCGTCACATGGTGACCCCAGGGCTCTGCGCTTGGCCCTCTCCTTTTCAACAACTATATGTTCCCATTTGGTGACATAATCTGCAGGCATGGAGTCAACTTCCATATGTACGCAGATGACCTAACCAACTAACTCTAGCTTTCTGCCTCCATTTTCGATTCCAGGACCACTGCTGTCCTCACAGTCTGCCTGTTGGACATTAAGTCCTGGATGAGAGCTAACTTTCTACAGTTGAACGTCAACAAGTCCAGAGCCCTCCTGATTGGCTTGCGACAGCACGTCTGCCCCATAGGCATTGGCTGCATCTACCTCCATGGATGCACCCTCCACCTCACCAAACCATTCGGGAACCTATATGCCTTGTTCGATCCTCAACTGTCTTTTCTATCCCACGTCTATGCCATGACCTGCTCTGCCTTCCCTCACTTCTGCAACATTGCTCAACTCCACACTCATCCCTCAGGTGGCAGAAACTCTCATTCAGGCCTTCATCACGTCCAGGCTCAACTATGCCAATGCCCCACTTGTTGGCCTTCCCAACTCTTCCCTCCACTGGCTGTAGATCATTATTGTTCTTTGTTTGATCTCCCGTGATTTTCATCTATATATCTTTCCATTTTCATCTTTTACCCAATAGGATCTAGGGTTCTTAGCTTCCCCCCAAATATTTCCTTTGATCCAGCCTTCAGTTTTTAGGTTTTTCCTCAGATATCATATGGCTTCTACTAATTCATTTATTTCCATTTCTGTTTCTCTCTCCATTTCTCTTATATTTATTTTTCTCACCTCTTCAAGCCTTGGATGCAGCATCAGCATCCACGGCTGCGCACTCCATCTCACAAAGTCAGTCAGGAAACTTGTTTGACCCTGAACTGTCCTTTCTCCCTTATATCCACACTATAACTGGTACTGCCTTCCACCATCTCTGTAATATTGCCAGACTCCGTCATTGTCTCACCGACTTCCGAAACCCTCACCCACTTCCGAAACCCTCACCCAAGCATTTGTTACATTAAGGCTTGACTAAAATAATATAATAATATTCCTTGATTTTGATGAGGCGCTTTTCACATCTTTTAGACTTCTCAAAGTGCTGCACAGAATATACTGTAACATGAATTGACTGTATATTTGTGGACAAAACACGGCAGCCACTTGAACACAGCAGTGTCCCACAAACAGTCGTGGATTGAAATGACCAATTTTATAATTGTGGGTTTTTTTGAGGGATTATTATTAGGCATGTGGAGTAAGGAAACTTGCCCAAGGTTTCGCCCTGACCTGGTTGGATTCGAACACAGGTTTCACACATGGAAGGCAAGTGCTCTAACCACTGAGCTACAGGACTATGGAAACATTCTCCTCTTCGGCCTTCCCAGCTCTTCCAGTTTTTAGGTTTTCACAAGCTGCAAAACATCCAAAAGTCTGAAACTTGTGTCCTCACCCTCAACAGGCTCCATGTCCCCATCACTCCCACCCTCGCCTGGCTAAATTGGCTCCCCATCCCAGAGGATCGAATTCAAGATCTTCGTCCTCACTTTCAAGGCCATTTACAGCCTTGCCCCTTCCTACCTCTCTGACCTGCTGACTCCCTACCAACCTGCCCGCCTCCTCCGTTAAGCAGGCACCAGTCTGCTCAAGATCCTCCTTTGTGATCATGCCTTCTGCTGCCCTCCCACCTGTCTCCCTCCCCCATGCTCGGGTCCCGAACCTTGATTGTTCAATGCCTTTGGACTTCCTCCTGATGTGAAAGGCGCTCTATAAATGTAATTTTGTTGTGATTATCTTCATTACCAATTCTAACGTCAGGTCCCCTTTTTTCAAAAGCTGTCCACTTAATTTTAGATAATTTATGGCCAATTACTATCTGGTCACAAATCATTTAGTCTCTTAATGTTCAGTAGTTGCAATTTTTACTTAGGAATCTCAGTACTGCACTGTACTGATTGAATGATTCTGATTTCTTCTTCCAAACTTAGATCGCTCAATGATTACATTATCTTTCTCACAAAATCTTTCTTTCATAATATTCATCAGCTCATTCAATGGCATGCCCACCTCTCTTTCTAGCATTGGAAAATATTTCCTTGCCTCCTCACCTGCTACTAGGGTCCGTTGATATGGAAATTTTCCAATTTAGATATATCGACGGGCTCATATCGAAATATACCGACATATCGATACTTTCGGGGGGTTTCGTACTGTGCATGCGCGTGGATTGCGAGGTGTGCACGCATTCGGGGCCTATCTCCTCAGGAGGTAAATATCTCTCTCTCTGTCTCTCACACTTACTCTCTCCATCTCTGTGTTTTTCTGTCTGTGTCTCTGTGTCTTTCTCCTCTCTCACATCCCCCCGCATCTCTATCTATCTGAATATTATCACATCCCCTCTGTCTCTCCCCCCCCCACCGGTCTCTCTCTCTTCTCTCTTCCCCCCCCCCCCGGTCTCTCTTCCCTCACCCCCACGTGTCACTCCCCTCACCCCTTGCATACCTGTATATTGTATTCGAGGACTATGAATACAATATGGTGGCTTGCACCTCGGTCTGTGCATTGTGTATAGAGATGAGCATTCTGGGTCTTGTAGTTCAGTGCGCGCGCGTTCCGATTTCTTCCGATATATCGGTTTTGCGATGTATCGATATTTTTAAAATGTCTCTATCAGCATATCGATATGAAAATTATATCGGATATAACCGATATATTGATATATCACCGGACCCTACCTGCTACATTCAAATATATCAGACTACTGTTCCTGTGGCAGTTTCATTATGTTTGCTGCTGGTACAAAAAAAATTAAATCTCTTGCAAACCATTACCAAAAGTATCTTAGACTTCCAAAAAGTTTCACTGGCCTTGGTGCCTGCACATACCTAAGCAGCATTTAATTCTGCTTCTATCTGCATTTTGCTTTTCATTCCGTATACTTTCTCATAGTCAATTTCACTCCAGGTTCCACCTACACTTCTGACACCATGTAATGTTATTTAATCCACAAAACATAATGTAGATTCACTCAGCCAATACCTGCTGAAATGAGTGGAAACGATAATACACAGCATAAACAACAATCACAACAAGAAATTACATTCACACATTGAGAAAGTCACTCAGCATCTAAAATTAGGAAGTACTTCATGTTTTTAAGTGTTATTGGTTTCTGATCAAGGATAGCATCTGAACTGCCAACATCTTTATCTTTTTAGATTTGTGGCAGTTGACTATACCTGCAAATTCCAACAAGCTAACCAGCCTGGATACAAAAGCGGACTGCGTCCCTTTAAGATGCATGTTAATAACCAGATTCTGTGGAAACTTGGCAGTAATTGCACTGACAGACTAGGAGCCAGCTTTCTGTGGTTACACTGCGCAATGTACAATCTGTGAGTCACTTTGGGAGTTTATAAGCTGCTGGACAGGAAATCTTTGGCATACTTTATCCGGGAATATTGGGGTTATTTTTGTCTGCCGTGACATAGCACTGCAGGACTTCATTTTCTGGGGAAATGTTACTTTCAACAGTTTTGTGTTCAATGCTTGTCCTATAACCGATTATGTGGATCATAGAAATTACAGCATAGAGGACCAATTAGTCCATAGAGCCTACCCTGTCAAAGGCACTGCTTTGTCCAATTGAGTATGATGGACAGAAAGGTTGGAAACAAAACTGTTTTCTCCACAGAGTTGTGGATACATAGCACAGATTCCCAACAAAAGCAATAAAAATTGTTCAGGCCTTCAAAGAAGAAACTGAATGCAATCTACTCAATAACAATATTGGAAGATTCAGGGTTAGCTGCAGATTGAGATGAACAAATCCTAATTGGTAACAAATGATCATCACTAATTGGTAACAAATGACCATCTAATTCAGAGATACTGCAAGGACAGTTGAAGTAAGACATGCAAAATGTGGCATCAATGCAGTAGAGGTTGGTGCTGAGGCAACTTGTCAAAAGAAGGCAAAGGGATCTTCTTGTATATCTGATCTGTGCTGCAACTAACATAGTAGTGCTGGATGTGGCAGAGTAGATAGAGCTCTGTTTCTGCTCTGTTATTAACCCATGTACTTGACCTGAGAGTACTGGATGGTCTCATTAGGCTGATGTTGGTGAAGTTGTTCATCCTTTGCTGTGTGCGCTTCTAATGAGGAGAAACCCAGTGTAAATTATGTTGCTTAGGTGTGAAAATTGGTTGACGATCAGAGACTCTCAAGTCAGGTACAGCAAAGTGAATACGTATTAAGCAAGAATTATTTTGTTTCTCAGCACTGACATCCCTTACCATGATGAGTATAAAATACATACACTAAGATGTGCTAAAAGTAAAATATTGTTCCAGGATGGTGCAACAATGCCATGAAAATGAGCAGCCAGGCCAGGCTGGACAAGTGCAGTACACCAAATGATGGGAAATTTGCAAAATTGTGGAAATGTCTATTTCCCCTAAACACAGCCAAGTGAACGAATGTTTGGAGCTGTTGCCTCATGAGCTGAGGCAACAGAGGGTTACGCTGAAGGAAGCTGTACGCAGAGGAAGGTTTCACAAGAGGAGGATTTGTGTTAAGGTTGAGAGGAGAAGGAGTGAGCCATGTATGAGGGCTATGAAGATCCACAAACTGAGAGTAAAGGAGAAGGAGGTTAAGGATATTGACCAAATGTTTGATCATATATGTTTTGAAAAGAGATATAGAGGGCAGGTGCCAGGCAGAGGAGTTTTAGTAGAGAGTTCTAGAAAGCGAGGGCACACTGGTTGAAGACTCGGTCACTATTGAAGGAGTAGATACGTATTTGCAAATAATTCAATTGAGAGGTATGAATGTGTTAACTTAGATTCTTTGTTACTTTGGGACCAACCAGATGCAGTCCTGTACTTTTTTATATTCTTTCATAGATTCCCACAAAAACACCCGGAAATATAAAGAAATCTGCATTTATCTGCCTATGAATTTAGGGGCATGTTACATGGAGTTCAGACACTGATCACCTTTAACTATTCCAGGATCCAAGCCAATGAGAGATGAGTAACAGGTGTTGATCCACTTGTGCTATTTTATTTGCTCTGTGCAGATGTAATTGTGAAGCGCTCTGAGACAGCGTCCGGCATGGAGGGCGCTATATAAATCAAAGTTGTTGTTATTGGTGGTAGTAACTGTCGCCTTAAAAGACCAACCATACCCTCTGTTTATTTAGCAGTAAGTAGAAACACTGTAGTTAGTCAATTGGAAGATCGCATTTCCAGGGGTAATTATTCCTTCAAAATAAATACGAATTATTTGATCAATGAATCCACGACTGTTTGTGGGATACTGCTGTGTGCAATTGGCTGCTGTAATTCACCCACAACATATTCACTTTACTGTATATTCTGTGAAGCACTTTAAGACATCTGGAAGATGTGATAACAACAACAAAATTACATCTGCATAGCGCTTTTCACATCAGAAGGAAGTCCCAATGCTCTGGAAATCAGTCTTTCAGACCCGAGCTGGGGGTCAGATCGGGGAGGATGGAGGACAGGGGGCAATAAGGGTGATTGAAGACACGGTCGAAGAGGAGGGTCTTGCAATGGCTCATAATAATAGTAATCTTTCCATCTGACATTGTGCTTTTCACATCTTCCAAACATCTCAAAGCGCTTCACAGAATACACTGCAAAATTAATTGACCCCAGTCTAATGTTAAAAACAAAACTAAGTTTAAAAGTAAAATGAAACGTTTGTTTTCAATGCCGATCCTTAGATCATGTGGAAGGAAAGTTAACTGAACAGTGACGGCGGCGGCTGCTTTCTCAATAACACGTTTGCTTTCCTCTCCTGCCCCCAATGAGAACAGTCATTCAGAAGTGTAACTTTTGCACTAGTTTAAAGATCTCTCTGAACTGCCTAATTATAATATAATTATTATTTATATATTATATTACCAAATAAATGATTATTTAGTTTAATATTAATATGCTATGATGTAAAACAATTTTTAAAAAATTAATGTTTTTTTGTGTTGGGTTTTCTGCCAAATATCCGGCAGGCGCTTTAACCGGCACTGGCCAGATCCCGAGGGTGCCGGATAAACGGGCTTCTACTGTAGCTGATTAATTTATCCCTTATGGTAAATTCCAATAGCTTTTCTATAACTGAAGTTAAATTCACAGGCCTTCCTTCCCTTCTTGAATAGTGAGTCACATTTTTAATTTTCTAAACTCCAGAAACAAATCCTAAATTCTGTGAAGTCCAGTGAACTTAATTTTTTTTTAGCTAATGTATCAGCAATTTCCTCACTTAACCCACTTAGTACCTGGGATGGAATCCATCCAGTCCTGGAGATTTGTCTGTTTTATAGGTTATCTATAACCATTTTGGTACTCATATGAGATTCTGGAATTTCCTGATGTTTACTAAATGTTAGTCTTTATATCAACAATAATTTATTCTCCTTTTCGTATTTTTGCTTGGACTTGAAATGTGTCATTTGAAAAATTCTTCAATCTTATTTGAAATCCTGTTTTTATTTTAAGAAAAACAGTTTTCAAATAAAGTAAGAATATAAGAAGTTTCCAAAATTCTTAATGCTGTATTTAAGACAATGGTCATAAGTCTAAGAGTGGGAGTAATGTGCCTCAAGTTCTATGGATACGGAATTATTCCACTGATGCTGGCCTTCAGTTCATTCGTGTCACCAAACCAATCTATTAATTAAAATCTTTCAGAAGTCGTAGTTTTCATACCCAGTTTCCATAAACTGATGCTGTTCTGATTGGGTGCCTGTCAACGTCCACAACTCGCACTTATATAGCGGGGTAGAGTGCTTGTGCCAGATAGAGTGCTTCATGCCGGGTAGAGTGCTTAACACTGGTGGAGTCTGACTACGAGCTGGGAGGTTTGGGGGGAGATGGCCATAAACACAGTTGAAGAAGAAAGTTTTCAGGCGGTACTTAAAAAGGGCAAGAAAGTGGGTAAATTGGAGGGATTGAGGGAGAGTGTTCCATAGTTTGGGTGCATAGTAGCTGAAAGAGTGACCTCCGATGGTGGGGCAGAAGATATGAGGAACGAGCAGGAGGCTGGTGCCAGTCAAGTGGAGACACTGGATGGTGGTTTGGCGGACTGAGTAGGTCGGAGAGGTAGGGAGATGCCAAGAAGTGAGTGGATTTGAACACAAGGGTGTGGATCTTGAAGTCGATCCATTCGGAGATGTGGAGCCTGGGCCAGAACTGCTGAAATGTGGGTACGGAGTTTGAACCGGGTCAGTTTGAGGGCCCCTGAGTTCTAAATGAGTTGGAGATTTTGAATGGTGGAGTTGGGGGACCGGCAAGCAGTACATTGGAGTAATCCAAGTGAGAAATGACAAACGCATGCACAAAAATGGTTTGGGCTGCATTTGGGATAAGGTACGGTTGGAGATGGGCAATATGGCGGAGGTGGAAGAAGGTGGTCTTGATCTGGGGCCGAATGTAGGGGAGGAAAGACAGCTGTGGTTTGAACTGGATGCCAAGATTATACACTGGTTTGTTGAGTCCGAGGGAAAGCCCAGGGAGGTTGAGTAGTTTAGAACCACAGAAGTGAAGACATCAGACATTAAGCCCTGGTTGAGCATTTAACATTAACGTTTGCCAAAGTTGATTGCAATGTGCCTTGTATGTTCAGGATAATATATATTCAAGGTGTGTTGCCTTATAACAAGTAGTGAAATTAAATCCATTATGTAACTCTCCACTTCCAATTACTGATGAATCCTATAATAGGAGTTTCTCAATTTAATGGCAGAAGGAATTTTATTCCAGCATTGTTCTTTAATTTAATTCCTAGGCTTCAGTTCCTAATCACGTTCCATACCTCTCAATCTGTCCATATTATCATTTCCCTTCGTAAAACTAAACTTGGGAGCCAACTTTGTCCCTCTTTATTCTTCCTGGTTGTATATCAAATAGACTTAGCACAACGGGTTGTGAGGCTTGGGGCTGGTATTTTAATGGAGGCAAACTCAGTCGGAGACTCTTTCCTTTAATAGAGATGGATGGTATGTTTTGAATGCAAAGTTGCTTTTCGCAGACAGATCCTTGGAGAAGAATGCTATTTTACTACTGTGTGGCCAAAATTCTGTGCTGAACATTAATTGTGTAAAATAGGATAGCTGCAGACTTTTAGTGCCTTTTTTGAGATACAATGGTTCAGCCCAAACCACTTACATCTTCAAGCTCAGCAATCTGCAGCCAGGAGCAAAACTGACCCTTTGCGTTACCTCCAACTAAGCATTCATCCTTTGTCTGTGCCAGGAAATGTTACCAATGGCCCTCCAAAATACTCCCTCTGACAGATAAAGCTAGAGCCAGGTGTCTTTTGCAGCTCAGCCTCCTCCTATCTCTTGGCACCATTGAAGCTGCCATTAAATTTGGTGTGTGTCTGTGTATATATATATATATATATATATATATGTGTGTATATATATATATATATATGTATATATATGTATATATATATATATATATACAGCCAAAACAAGGCACAGTCCTTGAATGGTTCCATTCTTATTTGACCCACCGTTTACATTTTGTTTCTTCCAATGGCTTTTCTTCAAACCCCCGCACAGTTTCCCACGGCGTCCCTCAGGGCTCTGTCCTCGGTCCCCTTCTTTTCACCCTTTACACGCTCCCCTCGGCATCATGTTCGATCAAAAACTTTCCTTCCTCCCCCACATCCGCGCCTTGACCGGCACCGCCTATTTCCATCTGCGCAACATTGCCAGGCTCCGCAACTATCTTACCCCCCGCGCTGCCGAAACACTTGTGCATGCTTACATCACCTCACGGCTGGATTACGGAAATTCTCTCCTAGTCGGCCTCCCCAGTTCCTCCATTCATAGGCTGCAGGCCATTCAAAACTCTGCAGCCCGTGTACTATCCCGCACCCGCCTCCGTGACCACATAACTCCCACCCTCGCCCGTCTCCACTGGCTCCCCATCCTCCAGAGGATCGAATTTAAGATCCTCGTCCTCACCTACAAGGCCTTACACGGCCTTGCCCCATCCTACCTAACCGATCTACTCTCCCCGTACACGCCCACCCGGACCCTCCATTCAACAGGACTTGGCCTGCTCCAAGCCCCCCGCCCGAACCGCCCCACCATCGGAGGCCGGGCCTTCAGTTTCTCCGCTCCCACCTTATGGAATGCCATCCCTCAATCCCTCCGTTTCACCTCTTCCCTTTCCTCTTTCAAGGCCGATTTGAAGACTTTCCTCTTCGATCGTGCCTTTTGTTCCACCCCGAACTCTTTTACCTCCCCTTCGTGTTTCACCCCTTCCCAAACACTCCCCTCCCAGCTCGGGTCACACGCCTCTTGTTCAGCGCCTTGGGACGTCCTCCCGACGTGAAAGGCGCTCTATAAATGTAAATTGTTGTTGTTGTTGTTGTTATCACCTTGTGTTCTTGAACCAAAGTCTCAACATCTTCTAGAAAGGCACTTCTAATTGACTCTGGACCTGCTGTCAGATGTTGACCTTGTCAGAGATTATACACTGAAAAAACATTTTCACATGTCACCATTTTAGCATCAAAAACTCTACAGGAATTTGTCCAAATCCTTTGGCCTCAACTATCGTTGGCTACCAGAATTATGACCTCAGTGCTTTCTAAACCCGCCCCATCTGAAACATGGATTCCCTTTTTAAAAATATATTTTTTGATTTAGGTTGTCTTCTCTGAACCATTTTGTAGTACTCTCTCTTCACTGAAGAGCACGTACATAAATAAGATTGGGCTCAAGGAGTTTCTGTCTTTCATTCTCTGTCAGTCTCTTTAAATCATCATCGATTCACTTTTCTCAATCCCTATCCATCTATGTCGGTTTCTTGATCTGTGTCTGTCATTCAGTTTCTGTCTGTCTCTTTCTCATTCTGTATTTTAGGATTGGATTTGTAGGTAGTGTATGTTTCTATCCTTGAGTTTAATTCTCTCTGTAGGTTTGTCTCTCTGTCCTATGTTTCTGATTAAATGTATGTTTGTGCCTCTGTGCTTCTCTCTGTATCTATTGGCCTTTTCGCGTCTCTTTATGTTTGCAGTTTCCTGTTTTATTAATGTGTGTGTGTGTCTCCCTCTCTGATTTGCTTCTATCTATATCTATGTGCATAATTCTTTGTCTCTATGTGTGTACCTTTTTGAATGCACTGCAATTTATATATATGTGCTTTTCTGTGCTGTGCGTGTGTCATTGCCCTGTTCTTGGCTCAGCCTCTTGTTTACAGCTCACTGCAAAAGCAGCTAAACAAATCGCAGCTGGAACGACTTGAAATGCAAAGCCTATTGATTGCTGCAGAGAGCAGTACAGCAGCAGCAGCAGCAACATTCAGCACAACTGATTACAGGAAGGAAACTGCTGGTGACGCCATTCATGAGTGGACTTTGGCCTTCGACTCCATCAGGAAGTTATTGGGGTTGGGGCACCAAGTTGGCTGGGGAGGACCATCCAGAGGATAGTGCCAGGACCATGTCACTGATACCTGTTGGCCGCAGGTGGAACCACAGTCACCCGTGAGCAGCACAAGTAGCACCGGGTGTCAACAACAAGATCAACTTGCTTGTATATAGAACCCCTCACGCAGGGTAGCGTCCCAGAGCGCTTGACAGTTGGCGGAGCATGCCTTCAAACCAGGGGAATGGGGATGCCATGCCAATTCAGGCCCATTCCTATAAGGGCTGCATCTGTAAACATATACTGTAGAGACAGAGGCACAGAAAGATTTAGAAAGTTAGTGAGTGACAGATATACAGTGAGTGAGGGAGAGTGGTCCCATTGCCTGTTGGCATGGTGTAAACAGGCATTATGATTTGTTTGGCAGCTGCTATATATTTTTGAATCTTGTGTTGTGGAGCTTTTGCAAGAGAACAACTTAAACCAAATCAATATCCTGTGAAGGGCCACAAGAAACCCTGCTGCTGTTTTGCAAACAGTGAACTCACTAAAGCAGGAAAGAATCTAACGTGCTCTCTGACAGCATGTTTGCCTTTGGGCATTGCCATTATTCACTAGTTCACATTGCTTATTTAAGGAATGGAATGTGATTTTGGAACACAGCAATTTTCACTTGGTGGAGGTACTAAACCTGCTGAAGGTTATCATTTCATCCTCCAGTGGTTCACCCAAGGCCAATCCTGTGTGTTGGCAGCTTATTGCCATCATTGGGTGGTTTTGTTGGTGGGTGGGGGAGTATCACAGTCAAGCACAAGCCTTTCCTTATATTCTCTTTGCATCTGACTGCTGCCAAGCTTCTACTTCAATCCTGAAATCTCACATTGTCTTAATCTGCAAAACCACTTTGTCTTAAAATGTAAGATCAAGCAGAATTTAATAAAATTCTTACATTCAGTTCTAATTATGAATCCTGGTTATCTGTATTTTTAAAATAGGATAAATCTGCTTCCGATTCAGATGAATTTAACAAATTTCTACAATTGCAGGGAGAGTAATTGGGTGGGGGGGGGGGGATTGATCTGACATTTTAAGGTAAAACAGGCCAATACTAGGAGAATTGTAACTCTCCAGCACTCCTGGAAACAAACCAATTCCATTGCCTGTCCCTGCTGTCCTGGCTGAGCACAGGGAGACAAATGGCAGAAGACAAATGGCACTCTCTAAACCCACTGTCACAGATTCATGCCCTGCGATGGAATGGATGCGGGAGACTATCGGGCCTTTACACATTGAGCCATAAGAAACTGTTAGCGTAATCTCCCGCTACCAGAAGATGGTGCTCTTTTAAGAACAAAGTCAACTTGTCAGAGATAACACAAGATTATCTTAACAAAGTGAAAGTGCAATTTACTCTGAGGTAGTCAGTGCTTAATCAATGTCTACAGTTAGGACTGGGCTTGTTGATGGGAAAGTCAATGGCAATTCATTCCTTTATTAGGTTCTGCCATGTTGTGAACCCTTGCCAAAATCTTGGCAAAATCTCGGGCAGAGTCTGATTCTGTTGACTGAGCAGAGATGTCACAATATTCTTTGGTTTCTGTAAAGTTGGTTCCAGCCATTCCTTCTCTTCTAACCTCCTGTTTGACTTAAAATGAAGATGTACATCAGGATTCCCAAGGATTAAGATTCAGCGGACTGCATATGGGTGCTAATGCTCTTGTTTCACACCAAGCACTGCTCACTAAACCACAGGACAAAGGTAGACGTGAACATTTATATGTAAGCCTTGATGGTGAGTGAAAACAAGTTGTCCGACTGTGGACACGTACCTTCTAGTTAGGTGTGTGGCTCCCCAACTGCTATCGCTACTAAAATCATCAAATGCAGCACAGAGTAGAATTAGAGAGGGATAGAGAGTAACAGAAAGAGAGAGCATCAGTCGAGCAAGGGGTGTGGGGAGAGGGAAGAGAGGAAGAGTGGGAAGGAGAGAACTGCTAGCTGCACTATAGAGAAGATATAACTGCTGATGGAACAATGTTTTAAACAGTGCTGCATCCAGTTTGTCATTTACAAAATTATCTTCATTGTTTGCTTATCTGGCTTATCTGGCACAGGGCAATCACAATTATTGTGGATACTCATATTTATACTGTAATTGCTGGGATAGAACCTGTTATAAAGTGTGTTTTATCGATACCTACCTAAGAAATTTCAGTTTATCTGTAGTTAAATCTGCAATTTTGGATGTTGGAAGTAAGATAATGATCTACTATAATACATAGAGCATGAACGTATTCTCAAATGCCAGCACAATGTACTTTGAGTTGAAAATAAGCATCCAAGGCTATGTCATACACATTGTGCCTCTATAAGATTGATTTTTGTGGGGTCTGTAGCCTGGTTTTAGTGTTGAAATTCACAAAGTCTTCCTTCTGAGCTATATTGATGCACATGAACTCACTCCTAGAAGTGGACTCAGCTCAGGCGATCATTCCTTCGACCATGTTGCTCTTGTGGCATCAAAGAGATGGGCGAAATGCAGCAGCCAATTGCGCACAGCAGTGCTCCACAAACAGCCGTGGATTGAACTGACCAATTTATTATTGTATATTTTTCGAGGGATTATTATCAGGCGTGTGGAGTAAAGAAACTTGCTCAAGATTTCACCCTGACCTGCCGGAAATTGAACACAGGTTTCTCGCTTGCAAGGCAAGTGTTCTAACCACTGAGCTACAGGACTCCATAAATATATAACAACAACAACAAAATTAATTTATAGAGTGCTTTTAGCATCGGGAGGACATCCCAAGGTGCTGAATACAGGTAATTCACTTTACAGTATGTTCTGTGTAGCGCTTTGAGAAGACACTCATACTCATCTGTTCAGCGCATTTGGACGTCTTCCTGATTTCAAAGACGGTCTATAATTGTAATTCTGTTGGTGTTGTTCATGGAACTACAGTAATTTACAGTACCCAGTATTCCATTCAGCCCATCGTGTCTGCGTTGAACCTGGAACCTCAAAGAATTTATTGGGACCCGAAAAGCCAATGAATTCCACACATCCACAGTAGGCATTCAGTTTCATCTTTAGTTTGTATTCCTGATAGTTCAAGGTTATTCTCAGCTAATGACCACTTCCAGCAAGTGTGACCGTGAATTTACAGTAATACATTCCATTACAAGGAATGTGGAACCGAAACTATAATAACAATAAAATTACATTTGTATAGCACCTTTCATAATAGTAATTGAGCAAGACACACTAAAATAACTCTACAAATAAGCATCCTTGCATTTGACTTAGCATCTGCTAAGCAAATATATTTCAAAAGTGCTTCAGGGTTAATTGGTATCAAGTGTAGTGACTGTCGTACTTGTGGACAAACTTGGCAGCCAATTTAATTTGCATGTGGCAAACGCCACAAATGGCCATGAAGTGAATAACTAACTTATCTGGGTGTATTTGTAGCTAGTTCACTGAGACAAACTCCTTTCAAGTAGTGCTATGGGCTCTTATTGGAAGTCTTTGTGGATTCCTGTAGCTCAATGGTAAGAACACCCACTTTACATGTGACAGACATGGGTTCGATTCCAGACAGGGTGAAACCTTGGGTAAGTTTCCTTACTCCACGTGCCTGATAATAATCCCTCAATAAAAAATAATAAAATTGGTCATTTCAATCCAACGCTGCTTGTGCGTAATTGGCTGCCATGTTTCGCCCACAAAATATACAGTCAATTCACTTTACAGTATGTTCTGTGAAGTGCTTTGAGATGTCTAGAAAACATGAAAAGTGCTATGTCAAATGCAAGGATTATTATTATTAACGTCAAGCTGAACAGATAGACTTGACCTCTGGTTAAACATCGCTTTTGAAGGAGGTCACCTATGAAAACGTAGCTTCTCCCCTCAGCAATGGCCTGAATTGTCAGCCAAGATAGTGAGCTCAAGTAATGACAGTAGATTTCTGTTCCATTTCCATTCTTTTATACTGCTGAGTATGTTTATTTAGTCAGTGCATGGTGATTACCTCATCAGAGAATCTGTCAGAGTCACCAGCCTGACAGTGGGAGATAAACAAACCTGGCTGGAAACAAAGCATTATAGCAAACTGTTCCAATTTAATTACTTAAAACAGAAAATGGTGAATATGTGCAATGGACTATCCAGGAAGTTGTAGAGGCAGATTGTGCCAGCATTTATTTTCACAAGGGAATTGTACAGTTATTTGATGATTGAAGGATATTAGATTAGAGTTTGAGTCGCTTTACTTTGGGACCAGCCAAACAAGTTACAATGGTCTTTACCAGTCCTATAAATTCCTATTTCTAATCATTTTAATCACTATATTTGCATTGCTATGGATTTAGCTTCTTCTTGTTACCAGTTTGGCTCAATTAGTAATATTCTTGTTCTTGAGTCAGAAGACCTTTGTTGGGACTTTGAGCTCAGTCTAGTGCAGTTGGGATGGACAGACATTACACAGTTGGAAGTGCATCCTTTGTTCAGATGGCTACCACAAATTATATGACAATGGAAAAGAGACAGCACTTTCATCCCTGTGTCCTAGCTGAAAATCCTCCAGATAAAGTGGTCATTCAATTCAAGGCTATTTGTGGGGCCATATTGTGACCGCCGGTTGGTTGCTGTGTTTATCTACAAATCACCACTCACTGCACTCGACAGCAATTCCTTGTAAAATGTTTAAGACATTTCAATGTTACGGCTCTATATCACTTGCAGGGATTCTTTATTTGGTGGTTTCAGTAACTTATGCAGACAAACATTTACCCTTTTCCCATATAGTGAGTCTGAATCTGGACCCAGGAATGCTGCCACCCACCGCCATTGTACAGAGCTGCCAGTGTTTGGCTTTGGAGCTCAACCACTCTGTTCATACATAAAGCTATAATTGACCTATGTGTTTATTATCTTTGTTATATTAAGATTTGGTCAGGCTTTTTAATGGGTCAACATTTGACTGCATCAGTGTTCAGAACAGCATTCTGTATATGTGATCCTTTCCTGCCTCTCAATCATACCTTAATGATCTGTAATTTGACTAATTTTGCTATAAATTAAATTAGAGGCTGGGTTGTGATGCAGAATGTTATATAGGTGGTGCATCGATTGGGATGTTTAAAAGGGAGATAGATACTGTAGATCTGTAGAGCTACAGGTGTAAGGGAAATGAAGAAAAAAGTAGAAATTGGAATAAAAGTGTATAATAAAATAAATAGCATTACTCAACGGGCTCAACTGGCCTCTTCATATCAGTTATTATCACCAGCCACATTTAAAATAACAGAAATTTAAAAAGTTAAAATGTTCATCCTTTCACTATTGAAGGCTTGAACTCTGAATTCAGGCTGGTTCCACCACCAGAATAGAATCATAGAATGTTACGGCACAGAAGGAGGCCATTCGGCCCATCGAGTCTGTGCCGGCTCTTTGACCGAGCAAGTCACCTTTGTTAACCCCAATCACCAACTTTCTCCCCATAACCCTGCAAACCCATCTTCCCCAGATACCTATCTAGTTCTCTCTTAAAAGTTGCTATCGAATTGGACCTCACTACTCTTTCAGGCAGATCATTCCAAATTCGAACAACTCGCTGAGTAAAAAAATTTCTTCTAACCTCCCCTCCCCTCTGCTTCTTTTGGTAGATATCTTAAGACTGACCACGGTCACAGACACACCTACCAGCAGAAACAGCTTTTCCCTATCTAGCCTGTCGAAACCTTTCATGATCTTGAAGACCTCTATCAGGTCCCCGTGTAACCTTCTCTGCTCTAATGGGAAAAGTCCTAACTTCTCCAGTCTATCCTCATAGCTAAGGTTCCCCATTCCTGGTATCATTCTCGTGAATCTCCTCTGCACCCTTTCCAGTGCCTTAATGTCCTTCCTGAAATAAGGTGCCCAGAACTGGACGCAGTACTTAAGTTGAGGTCTAACCAGTGGTTTGTATAGATTAACCATAACCTCCCTACTCATATACTCTACGCCCCTACTAATAAAGCTCAATACACCAAATGCCTTTTTTACTGCCTTATCTACTTGCCCTGCTACCTTTAATGATTCGCTTACTTGAATACCCAGATCGCTCTGTACGTTCATCCCCCTTAAGATTGAGCTACCAAGTCTATGTTGCCTCCTAACATTTTTCCTACCTAAATGTAAGTATAAGTGTATCACCTCACACTTATCCACATTGAAATCCATCTGCCACATGTCAGCCCATTCCACCATTCTGTGTATGTCTGCTTGCAGTTGGTTACAGTCCTCCTCACGATTTACTACCCTACCTAACTTTGTTCTGACAGCATGTCTGTCCGACATCGAGTCGTGGACGAGGAACAACTTTTTGCAATTGAACGTGAGTAAGACCGAGGCCCTCCTGATTGGCTCAAGCCAGCGCCTCCGCACATCGGGCGCTGCCAGCCTCAATATCCAAGGCTGCACTCTCCACCTCACAAAGCCAATCAGGAACCTCGGCATCATGTTCGATCAAAAACTTTCCTTCCTCCCCCACATCCGCGCCTTGACCGGCACCGCTTATTTCCACCTGCGCAACATTGCCAGGCTCCGCAACTATCTTCCCCCCCGCGCTGCCGAAACACACGTGCACGCATACATCACCTCACGGCTGGACTACGGAAATTCTCTCCTCGTCGGCCTCCCCAGTTCCTCCATTCACAGGCTGCAGGCCATCCAAAACTCTGCAGCCCGTGTACTATCCCGCACCCGCCTCCGCGACCACATAACCCCCACCCTCGCCCGTCTCCACTGGCTCCCCATCCTCCATAGGATCGAGTTCAAGATCCTCTTCCTCACCTACAAGACCTTACACGGCCTTGCCCCACCCTATTTAACCGATCTACTCTCCCCCTACACGCCCACCCGGACCCTCCGTTCAACAGGACTTGGCCTGCTCCAAGACCCCCACCCGAACCGCCCCACCATCGGAGGCCGGGCCTTCAGTTTCTCCACTCCCACCCTGTAGAATGCCATCCCTCAATCCCTCCGTTTCGTCTCTTCCCTTTCCTCTTTCAAGGCCGGTTTGAAGACTTTCCTCTTCGATCGTGCCTTTTGTTCCACCCCGAACTCTTTTACCTCCCCTTCGTGTTTCACCCCTTCCCAAACACTCCCCTCCCAGCTCGGGTCACACGCCTCCTGTGCAGCGCCTTGGGACGTCCTCCCGACGTGAAAAGCGCTCTATAAATGTAATTTGTTGTTGTTGTTGTTTGTATCATCTGCAAATTTGGAAATAGTGCTCTCTATGCCCAAGTCCAGATCATTAATATATATTAGAAAGAGCAGTGGTCCCAATACCGATCCCTGGGGTCACCGCTGCACACCTCCTTCCATTTTGAGAAACCAAACTCTGCTTTCTGTAACTCAGCCAGTTCTTAATCCAAACTGCCACTGTCCCCCTAATACCGTGGGCCTCTCATTTTTTTCATTAATCTCTTATGTGGTACTGTGTCAAAAGCCTTTTGAAATCCATGTAAATAATGTCCACCACATTTCCCTCATCAATCCTCGCAGTTGCCTCTTCAAACAATTCTATTAGATTTGTTAGGCAAGATGTGCCTTTAACAAATCCATGTTGGCTGTCTCTAATTACCTCGTGTTCCTCTGAATAGAAATTTATTCTGTCCCGGATTATGGTCCCCAGTAGTTTTCCTATTACCGAAGTAAGGCTGACTCGCCTGTAATTTCCGGATTTGTCTTTCTGCCCCTTTTTGTAGAGGGGGGGTAACATTAGCCACTCTCCAGTCTCACAACTTAGTGATGACCATTTGTTTGCTTCATCAATTTCTTTGTCTTCCTTAATACCTCACTCACACAGTTTAGCAGCTGAGCACGGATTGATGGTGAGGGCACAATTGAGCTTCACTGAGAACGGCCTTGAAGGTGAGGACAAGGAACTTGAATTAGATCCTCTGGAGCATGGGGAACCAATGGAGCTGGGCGAGTGTGGGAGTGATAGTCGCAGAGCTTGGTGCGGGTGAGGACACAAGCTGCAGAGTTCCAGATGATCTGCAGCTTGTGAAGGGAAGAACCAGGAAGGCCGATGAGGAGGGAGTTTCCATATTTGAGCCTTGATGTGGCGATTGTGTGGACAAGGGTTTCAACAGCCTTGGGGTGAGAAGGTGGTGGAGTCGGGCACAACCCCACCCTCACACCCACCCCAACCACACCCTCACCCCCATCCTCAAATTCACTCTCATCCCCACCCTCAACCCCCTCCTCACAATCACCCTCATCCCCACCCTCAACCCCCTCCCTTCACCCTCACCCCAACTCACCCCCACCATCAACCCCAACTCACTCCCACCCTCAACCCCCTCACTCCATCCTCAACTCACCTCCACCCTCAACCCCAACTCACCTCCATCCCCACCCCACCCCCCCCTCATCAACCCCACCCTCATCCACCTCACACGTCCCTCACCCCCAACTCACTTCCATCCTCACCCCCAACTCACTTCCATCCTCACCCCCAACTCACTTCCATCCTCACCCCCAACTCCCCTGCACCCCCACCCCAACTCACCCCCACACCACCCTCGCACCCCCACACCTCCTCATCTCCCCCCCCACACTCATACTGACCCTCATCCCCCCACCTCATCCCCACCCTCAAACCCAACTCACCTCCACCCACCCTCATTCCCACCCCCATACCCGCATCCTCATGCAATACACACATAAATTACTTACTGACGCATGCTATCTGGATTCACATGCGATGGAATAATGTTGGGCAACTTGTAATGTTTTCCTTGTATTAATTAGCACAAGGAACACATAATGAAACACAGCAAAATGTAGCACAAAGTGTGGCCACTGGAGCAATGTAGTGAAAGGCAGGTTTATGCAAATCTCTTGAAGAGTATGTTTGGGGGTTATCCTGGAAGACAAGGTAGGATCGAATCACCTTCTAATATAGTTTTACACACGAGCCTGAGGCTTTTAATATGATGTTGGGATTTAAGCAGCTGTTGAGCTGTAATCTTACACCAGTGTGGGCAGTACGTTGAATTTCAGAATACAAAACTACTTCTTTCTACTGCTGTTATGTAGAGATTTGTATCTGACTCCTGCATAGCTCCCTTAGGCTCAATCAGTCATCTAACGCTCAGCCTTGGCTGTATCCACGTCTCCTCTTGGCACTCTGCTCAGGAAGTGTTTATGCTGAGAAACAGGGTTTGGTTTCAGAGCAGTTTCTTGTGCAAGATCCAACCTAGAAAAATTTAGTTGCTTCTTGAATGAGTCCAGCATCCTGGCCGCTACCATTCTTCCTTCTCACCCATTCCAGTTGTTAATTATCCTCTGTGTAAAGGAATATCTCCTCAAGTCTATCCTAAACTGTTTTTCACAACCCTAACCAAGTGCCATCTTATCCTGCTGCCATGGTGTAGGACAATAAGGCCCAGGGTTAGGGCTGGGAATGTTTGCTGCAGCTCAATTATTATATTCTGTAGTGGGGAAAAAGTTTGTATATTTGTTTCTTTGTGTACCAGAGAGGAAGAGGGAGAAGAGACATTCAGATATAGTGAAAATAAAATATTTGCAACCGGCCAGTCCTTGCAGTAATTTGTTGGGTGTAATGCTGATCCTCAAAGGAATAATCTTCCTTTTGATTGAAGAGCCTTTGGGTTAGATTTTCCGATTCCCTGCAGAAATCTCTATTTTCACCTTTGAATAACTAATTGGGATTCCTTGTTGCAAACATCATAGTCTCTATTCCAGCAATGTGGTTATGTGTTTCTCAGTTTCATTAGTTAGATGGGTCATTTCCACAGTCATTCGATGCAAGTGAACACTGCTAGTGCAGGGATCTTTTAACCAATAAACAGTTGGATGCTGTAATGTGAACTACAACCATCACCCCCCACCCTCCCATACCCCAACAGCCAATTGTATCAACTTAAAATATTTATCAATTCATTCTTTGCAAGAGAATGAATGTGTCTGTCTTTTATGTTGGATGGTCCAGTATCTGGGAGTCTACAATCTTCCTTGGGTGGGGGAATGTAAGTGGGGTCTCCTTTGAGCTGAACTTGGTCCAACATGGCAGGCTGTTGAAATCAAGTTAAGTCTCTGTGGCAGGCCTGTCAGTTTGCAGTATGCCCTGGCATGACTGATGACAGACCAGACTGCCTGGTTCATTGGTAAGATTTGCATGGCTAGGGATTCTTCCCATTCAGCTCATGTTAATCCTGCAAGCCAAAGCCCTAATGGGTAGATTTGTCAGCCGTAGTTGGACAAGTAACGGAAGGCTTTCCACACAGTCTTTTTAATGGCAAGCTATGTGTTGTTTGCTGGTTAAACTCCAGCTCCTAATACTCTTTGGATTTAGGAAATCTGGATCTGTTTCTCTAAGGAGTGTGTCCACATTCTATTCCAATTAGTCATTCCAGTCCAGTCGTGTATAACAACAACAACAAAATTACATTTATAGAGTGCCTTTCTTGTCGGGAGGACATACCAAGGCGCTGTATCAGCGCAATGATACTCTTAAGCATGGTGATTGTTTTCCTCATATGTAATAAAGTTTATCCCCCCAAAATTAGGGTCTGAACTTGGGGTCCTGAAGTTTTGCTTTATTTTGATATTTATTTTATTCAACAGTGAGACAGATGCCACTCTGATAGAAGTCAGCAACCAAGGTGATTTTCAGTAATTGGGAATTGAGTTTTGAAAAGTAGTTGATGATGTTGGAGTTGTTTTCTGTAGAAAAGAAGTGACCCGATTGAAATGTGCACAATGGACAATGCTAATGTATGGAATAAAGTGTCATACAGTGTTTTGAATGCTAGTGTCGCTGAGTTCAAGGCACATTAGGTGGAATTTTTTGTGTACTTAAGGAAAAAGGTATTTTCATTTGGCTCATAGAATCTGTACCAGAACCTATTTTTCTAAATCGTCCTTTTCCCCAATATTCCTTATTGTTTTTACTTCCCAAATGCTTTTCCAGTTCTATTTAGAACATTCCATTCATCCAGTATTAGTAGGGGGAACGGAACGGTGGAGAAGGAAGAGAGAATATATTTGTTCACATATTCAGCTATGGTGTCCACTTTGTCCAACATTAAATGGCCGGGTTGATTTTTTTCCCCAATTGTTATTGTTGGTAGCTCACTGTATTTACCACTGAGTGCTCATGCCCGGATTGGTGAATTGCTCAAACTTTCCCAGAAGTTCCGTCACATGTTCTGCAGCGATTGTGCAGAACCAGGAGAACAGTGAGTGGTTCAGTCCTGCAAAGCAGCAATGGTTTGCTTGGCTGCCAGTCACTGGTGAAGCTGGAAACCTTTCAGCACAAAGCCACTCGGCACTCAGCCACAAGACATGCAAAGTGTTTTTCTACTTTCTCGGATTCAAGCCACAACAGCTCTCTGTGAATAAATTGACTCCAGACACCATACAAGAAGCCAAGGTCTGCTTCCCATTAATGAGCAGTAGAACACACCTCTGTCTTTGACTCTGTATGTGCCTCTTCTCCAAGACTACTCTCCACCCCCCCCACCCAAAGCCCCATAGCTATATGCTGAACAGCATTCAGCGGCTGTGGGGGTAAAGTTGTAAAGTTTGCAATGTTTTATAACAAGTTCCTGATTAACACATTATAAAACATTGGAAACCTTATTACAGTACTATAACATTGTAAAAGGCAAAACGACAATGTATCCCAAGAGGTTAATAATAATAATCCTTGTATTTGACATAGCGCTTTCATGTCTTCTAGATGACTCAAAGCGCTTCACAGAATATAACAACAACAAAATTACATTTATAGAGTGCCATTCACATCGGAAGGATGTCCCAAGGCACTGAACAGTCAGGTCAGGACGCGAGCAAGGGAGAGGGACAGGGTAGGGGTGAGAAGCGGGAGAAAGTTAGGAGGAGAGACATGGAGCAGGCCGGAGCCCACTGAACGGAGGGGGTGGGGAGGTTCATAGAGGAACAGCAAGTTGGAGAGGTGGGGGGGACAAGGCTGTGAATGGCCTTGAAGGTGAGGACGAGGATCTTGAATTCGATCCTCTGGGGGATGGGGAGCCAATGGAGCTGGGCGAGGGTGGGAGTGATTGTGGCAACTTGGCTCTGATGAAAGATACCGAAACAGGGAAATAACAGCTTGGATAGTTTGATTATACTTCTGCTTTGGTTCAACTTTGCCAAGTTCATGCTTATCAGCCTTTCCAAATCCTCCCTTCAAAGGCTTCAGATCATCCTGAACTCTGCAGCCTGTGTCCTCTCCTGCACCAAGCTCCGCGACCCCATCTTTCCTATTCTCACCAGACTCCATCAGCTTCCTAACAGGAGAGGACACGGGCTGCAATTCAAGCTCCTGGTCCTCATTTTTAAAGCCTTTCATGGCCTTGCCCCTCCTAACCCACTACCAACCTGTCCGCTCCCTCCGTTCAGCGGGCTCCAACCTGCTCCATATCAACCGACCCACCCACCCAACCATCAGGGAGCAAGCCTTCAGCCACTCTGCCCCCAACTTCTAGAATTGCATCCTGCAATGGCTCCGCCTCACCCCTTTCCTAGCCTCCTTCAAGTCTTGTCTCAAGGTTCTCCTCTTTGACAATGCCATCCGTCACCCCCTTCCTCTCCCTTCCCTCCAACCTCCCTGATCCCAACCCAAGCTCCGGTCTGAAAAACTGACAGTCCAGAACCTTGGGACATCCTCCCAACATGAAAGGAGCTATACAAATGTAATTTGTTGTTGCACTTGCATTCGCTTACTTCTCATGGAGAATGCCAAAAAGCTTTATTTGGTTGTATTCATGCATTACCAATGTTCTGCAAACAGTCAGAGCTTCAAGTAATTCTACAAATACTTCTGAAAAACCTCACAAGAAATCTATATAAGTTATTTTTGGCAATATTTTATGATGATGAGTGTTAGTTTAAAAAAATGTTCAGTATTGAAAGGATTATTCAATTCTTTGAAACAGCTGTTCTTTGAAACATTGTTATTTTAACATTTCAACATGAAGGCAATGCAAAGCAAATTCTGATTCAAATAAACATAATTGATATAATTATTCTATTTTAATGGTCATATTTATATTACAAATAAAATGTAATTAACAAGTAGTTAAATCAATGTAGAATTTTCTACCAGTGTGGATCTATTTCTGAGTTAGGTATCCTACTCACCTAACTGCAAAGTCCAATCCTGTAGCTTCTCCACATTGTGTGCTGGGCGAGACCTCTGAGCAGTGACTCAAGTCGCCATGTGTCCCTACCAAGTTTCCAGTGTTGCATACAATTTTTTGTAAAGTGATTCCAGTGATTCCGCTATTTCTGTTCCAGAAGTTCGTATTCTCTATGCAAAAAAATACTGTCTGGCACTGTTCAAAAATTATTTTGAAAAGATTATAGAGAATAATTATGTCCGTGTTGATAGTTTGAATTAAGCCGAGGCTGAGTGGGTTATTGCCTGGCTGGCCTAACAAGTGGAAGTGTCGTTATGGCCAATAGGAGGCTTTCATCTCGGGTTCTAGCTCAATTGATTTATTTGAATCATGTGAAAGGAGATTAATGGGTGAGATGCTAATCCAAGGTCCCATCTAATTGTTCAGGTGGATGTTAAAGATATCCCTCACCACGATATGAACCCAAGGTTTTCAGGTCACGGTTGAAGATCTTTCTTTTCGACCGCGCTTTTGGTCAACTTTTTCCCTCTCCCCCTGGCTCGGCCCCGGGAACCATTATCGTGAAGTGCTCGGAGATGCCTCCTGGTGTGGAGAGCACTATATAAATCCAAGTTGTTGTTGTTGTTGTGTTCCCTTTAACATTTGATCATCTGACATTGTTCTCCACACATCTGTACTGCTTCCTGAACTGGATCCAAAAAGAACTGGTTGCATCCATATCTATGGGGATTTATGTGAGTGAAAACCTTTTGTACTCCTCCTTCGGGAGGAATTATAAAAACATGCCCAGCTTTTAGACCTAATATGGTCTCTCCCAAACTACTGCTGGTCATGAGGAGTTTGGCTGTTTGAAATTCCACCTTGTCTTAGCTGGAAAAAATATCTTAATAATTTTAAGATTGCAAACTTTTGTGAAAAGTTTTTAATCCAGTCTTAAATTAGAAACCATTTTTCCACAAAACCAAATTCCTATTTAAAACTGGATTCAAGAATTGTTACAATTCTACAGGGGATGGGTGGAAGAGAAGGCAAGCCATTCCACTTATAGCAATCCCATCATCATCCGACCATTAGGAAATTACATAAGGAATGAATTTCCGTATATTTTCCTTGTCTCATTTACACTCCCATCCTCACAAACTACTGGGCACAAGGGAAAATTCACTGTGGTTTCTGCTTTGATTTCACTGCCTGCAATGTTGCCATTATCATACTGCAGGTTACCACGCCCAAATGCTTTTGGATGCTCCCCTGTGCGATGGACGCTATAACTGCAAGTTGTAGTTGAAGTTATTGTTCGACATGAAAGGTGCTCTAGAAATGTAATTTTGTTGTTGTTGTTGTATCTCATTCAATGAAGCCTTCACCTAATCGGGGACAATGCCTGAGTGCAGCTTGTTCCCTGTTGGTATGGACTTTCCAGCCAGCTGATTTTATCACAAATGAAATTAAGCCATTAGTTAACAGCTGACGCTCAGGACAGGCACATCCGCAACATCTGCTTTGAAGTGGAGACAAATTTATTTGGGTTCAGAAACAATGGGCTGAGAGCTTCTGTCGCCCTGAAGCTGGAAAATTCAATGGTGTTAAGTATCCTCCTGGGGGTGGGTGGGGGCAATGTAACTTTGGAATCAAGCCAGCCCTCTGTAGCGATCTAGTCCGGTTCCTGAGCCAGACTGGTCTGCAATATTCTTGGGTCCTGCTGATGACTGCACAGCCTGGCTCATCAGCAGCATATGGAAGAACAGACCAGTCACTGGCAGGGAATCATTCAGCTCCTGTTAACACTGCAGTCAAAGCCCCAATGCATGTGATGGTCCTAGCTGGACAAGCAGTGGGAAAGTTTGCCAGACAGCAATACCAATGACAAGCTATGCGATTTTAGCTGGTTGGACTCTAGCAGTTACCCCAAAGCACATTCTGTATCTAAACAAAGCACCCCCAAGACTTAGCTCTTGGCAATCTGCACCTAATACTTTACAGAATTAGGTAAGCAGGATGTGTCCCTCCAGGGAGAGAGTGCGCATTCTATTCCAACAATCTATCTCTGGGGACTTATTTGAGTGAATCTATCCTAACCCTAACCAAGTGTAGGTGGGATGCATGGAAATCTCAGCTTGGCTTGGATACTCTTAAGCACAGTGATGGGTTTCCGCATTTGCTAGACATCCAATTGACCACAGAAAATGTTATGTAACAGAAGTAAAGTGTATTGAACATTGCAAATGTGATACTATTTTATGGTTAATGACAATCACTAATGCCTGGAGTGTATCCATTTCAGTTCATTCCTTGGCACATAACTTTGATATACCCATGAATAGCCTCCATTTGAATTTGCCATCCTCCCTGCAACTTTTCACAGGAGTAGCAAGAGTAGCAACTGATTAATTCAGTTGGTTTCCTCTTCAGTGCCCCCTAAAATTCCAATTTTGGCATTAAAAGTGTTTTAAATGTGGGAATTTAATCAGATTATCAGTGTTCTACCTCTCATACCACTTCCACTTTGTCTCTACAAGCGGTTTCTCCTTCAGCCCTCGCACCGTAACCTGTGGCATCCCTCATGGCTCTGTATTTGCCCTCTCCTTTTCAACATTTACATACTCCTCTTGGTGACATAATCTGTGGATATGGGATCAATTTCAGCATGTGTGTGGATGACACCCAAATCTACCATTCCACCTCTACCCTCACAGACTGCCTGTTGGACATCATGTCCTGGGTGGAGGACTTGGATTAGAGCCAACTTTCTCCAGTTGAATGTCAAAAAGACCAAGGCCTCCTGCTTGGCTCCATCAGTGCCTCCATACCTCGGGTGCTGACAGTATCACTGTTCATGGATGCACACTGTATCGCATGGAACCAATACGGAACCTCAGCATCCTGTTCAACTCTCAACTGATCTTCATTCCACATATCCATGCCACGAACTGCTCAGCTTTTTCCAACCTCCGCAACCTTGCTTGGCTCTGACATTGTCTCTCACCACGAGTCATCAAGACCTTCATCCACGCGTTAACCACATCTAGGCTCAACTACACAAACTCCCTGCTTGACAAACCTGCTAACTCCCCCCTCCACAGGCTGTAGATCATCCAGAACCCTGCGTTGTCTCCCGCACTAGGTTCCGTGACCATATCAACCCCATCTTCCCCCAGCTCCACTCAGAAGATATAGTTGAAGATCCTGGTGCTCACCTTCAGTCCTCCATGGCCCAGCTCCTCTGTGACTGCCTAACCCTCTACCAACTTGTCCACTGCTTGACTGTTTAAATTAAGAAGCCAATTGTATGTGATTGGCTCCGGCCAGTTTTATATCCCTCGCCTCACCTGCCCCACCCTTGGCAAGCAAGCCTTCAACAACAACAACAACAAAATTACATTTATAGAGCACCTTTCAAGTCAGGAGGACGTCCCAAGGCACTGAACAGTTAGGTTGGGACCTGAGCAGGTGTGTGGTGGTCAGGGTAGGGGGAAGGAGAGTAGAAGGAAGGAGAGTAGGAAAGGGGGAGAGTTAGGAGGGGAGCAGAAGGCACGGTCGAAGAAGAAGGTCTGAGACCGGCCTTGAAGGAGGAAAGGAAGCAAAATTGATCACTTCAATCCACGACTGTTTGTGGGACGCTGCTGTGTGCAAGCTGACACTTTTCGCCCACTAATATACAGTCAATTCACTTTACAGTGGATTCTGTGGAGTGCTTTGAGACAGCTAGAAGACGTGATAAGGTGTTATATTAAATGCAAGGATTATTATTTATTTTTATAACAGTCTTGGATTCAGTGACCAAATTATTTTGAAAAGTTTTTTGGGGGAATTATTATACTGTACCCAGAAAAGTGATTGCCAATCGACTAAATACTGTTTGAACTATTTTTGGATGTTTCTACCAAAACTGTATTCTGGGAGATTGAAATGTACACTTCTTGCAATTTTATTGCCTCCCGCACCACACGCCCAATGTTCTTATTGATGAAGCTGCAGATCTCACAACAAATTCCTTTTCTAAGACCTGGACAGCAGGCTTTGATTGCCAGTTTCTGTGCTTGCTGCTGATTAGAAAGTAAAACATTAGTAAACATAATCCTGCTAATCATCAGTTAGGAGCCAGAGGTTTGACGCCACAGACACAGCCAGTTCAACTTTATCAGTGAGAATATGCAGTGAGAGGAGTGAGGGTTGGTGCTTGTCTTTCAATGTGTTAGATAACATCTCACAGTCTGACCTGACTAGGGCAACAGGATCAGTCAAGGTATACAGATGAGGAGGAAGTGAGTTTCATTGGTGGCTATGCCATCAATCACTACACACATATCCACTGGCCCTTCCTGCCACTACCCCTATGTCTCACTCCCTTTTTATCTAAAGTATTTACAAATTCCTTAAGATTGAAATCTCTCCTTGACCTTGACTGCCCCCTGTGGATACCCTCCCACTTAACTGGCATCCAATATCACCACAGGGCTCTGATGCTATACTGCATGAAGTGCTCTATATAAATACAAGCAGTTGTTGCCATTTAATTCTTTTGCTTCCCACACCCCCACTCAACAGGCCAAATTGTAAACAATTTGTAACAAAGTCAATTATCTGTTTCAACACCAATTGGAGTCTTGTAGCTCAGAGGTTAGAGCACTTGCCTTACAAACGAGAGACCCGAGTTCAATTCCAGGCAGGGCAAAACCTTGGAAAAGTTTCTTTACTCCACATGCCTGATAATAATCCCTCAATCCCTCAAAAAAAATTGGTCACTTCAATTCACAACTGGCTGTGTGCATTTGGCTGCCACGTTTCGCCCACAAATAATGTATACAGTCAATTTACTTTACAGTATATTCTATGAAGCACTTTAAGGAGTCTAGAAGACGTGAAAAGCTCTATATCAAATGCAAGGGTTATTATTATTACTATAATTCTTGTTCATTATTATTTGGAGATGCACATGTGTATCAACTTCAGGCACTGGGAACCTCAACCTCCATGGATGCACACTCCACCTCACCAAGCCAGTCAGGAACCTAGTCTTGATTGTCTTTTCTCCCCCACATCCATGCCATTATCTACTCTGCCTTCCCTTGCCCCCATAACACAGCCCGAGTCCCCAATTACCTCACCCCTCAAGCCGCTGAAACTCTCATTAATGCTTTCATCATATCCAGGCCTCGACTATGCCAACGCCCAACTTGTTAGCCTTCCCAACGCCTCCCTCCATAGGCTCTGCAGCCCATGTCCTCTCCCTCACCAAGTTCCATGACCCTATCATCCACATTCTCACCCAACTCCACTGGCTTCCTGTCACCCAAAGGATGTAATTCAAGATCCTGGTTTTCACCTTTAAAGCCCTCCATAGTCTTGCTCCATCCCACCTCTGCGACCCCTACTAACCTGTCCATTCCCTCTGCTCAGAGGGCTCCCACAGGCTCCATGTCCCCCAACCCACCCATCAACAGGCGATCTTTCAGTCATTCTGCCCCCACCCTTTGGAATTGCATCCCGCAATCCCCCCACCTACCCCCTCACCAGCCACCCCCAAGACCATCCTCTTCGAGTCTGCCGTCTCCCCACCCAACCCGATCCTGACCACAGCTCGGGTCTGAAACACTGACTGTCCAGAGGTGGGACATCCTCCTGATGTGAAAGGCACTATATAAATGTAATTTTGTTGTTGTTGAGCGATAGAGAATTTTGATAGGAAGAAGAAAAGTTCATGTTCCCTGATATTTCAGTTAAAGTCTTTCAACTGAGCCACCTAAAGTGAAAAAGCTGATTTGCCTTTATAAACACACTCATTGAAACTTTGAGGTCTAATCGCCAACAAGGTCGAATTAAGCTACCCGGTATTACTGAAAACTGTCACACTGAAAGCTGGACCCTTGTATCATGGTGCTTGCCGAGCAGAGGGATTAAACTGCTTTGTTTAATCACCAGCCTCAGACTGCTATTGAAGGTTTCATGTGCTTCAGTGTGATTTACAGCCCTAAACTATAATTCACTGAGCAGTAATATCAACAATGGTTAAATTGCTTGCCAATTTCTGTACCATTTTTCCAACAGTTAACATACAATAACAACTTCACTTATACAGTGCCCTCCATGCAGGTAGCATCTCAGAGCGCTTAATAGTGGCAGAGCCTGACTCCGAGCCGGGGGTGTGGGGTGGGGGTAGGTAACCATAAGTAAGGTCAAAGAGGAAGATTTTCAGTTTCAGGTGGAACTTGAAAGGGAGAGAGGGGGGCAGGGTGGAGGAAATCACGGAGAGTATTCTAGAGTTTGGAAAGTGCTGAAAGTGCTACCTCTGATGGTGGGACGGTAAGTGCAATGGACGAACAGCAGGCCAGTTTTAGTCGAGTGGAAGTGCTGGTTGGTGGTTGGGGAGTGAGGATGTCAAAGAGGTAGGGAGGTGCCAGGGAGTATGAATGGATTTGAACACGAGTGTGAGCTGGGGAGACCGGCGAGGAGTGCATTTGAGTTATCTAAGTTACAGTACTGTTGGATACAGCAATGTGTTGGAAGTGGAAGAAGGTGGTTCTGGTCAGTGACTGGATGTGGGGGAGGAAGGACAGCTGGGGATCGAACCGGATGCCCAGATTGTGCACTGGTTTGGTGAGTCTAAGGGAGAGCACAGGTAGGCTGAGGAGTTTAGAACCATAGGAGTGTGGCTTCCATCTTGTTCTGCTGCAGAAAATTTACACTCGTCCACTCTATGACGTCTGCCAGACAAGCCAGACAAACGTCAGTGGATCCGGAATTGCTACTGGAGGAGGCAAAGTAGGTTTGTGTGTCATCAGAATACATGTTGAAGTTTATCCCATGTCTGCAGATGTCATCACCTCAAGGAAGTGTATAGATAAGGAAAAGAAAAGGCCCATGGATGGAGCCCTGGGCGGGGTTGGGAGGAGAAACTATTTGCTGAGATGGTTTTTTGAGGAGGGGTGGGATGACAGCGGTTTTCAGGGGGAGTGGAACAGAGCCTGAGGAGAGTCACAGGTTGACCATGACGGCCAGCAGTGGGGAATGAAGTGGGAGTTGAATGACCAGCAGTTTGGTGGGGAGGGGGTCGAGGTAGCCGGTGGTGAACTTCATCCAGGTGATTGTGGTTGAGAGGGAGGAATGAGAAATGGGGGCAAAGGACTGTAAGGAGAGGAGAGTAGCAGGAGCTGTGGTGGACAGAGAAGTTAGTGTGGATAGTCTGGGTGAGGTGGAAGGGAACGGATGGAGAAGGTGATGGAGCCAAGAGGATGTTTTCAATCTTTGAGGCGAAGAAATCTAGGATCTCTTCACACTTGCCAACTTGGTTTCTGTCTTTCGTAGTCCAAGTAGGTGTGATGAAATACACATTAAATCATGACTGAAATACACATTAAATCATGACTGAAATACGCATTATATCATTAACAAAGAATACAGTCAACTAGGGTCCGGCGATATATCGATATATCGCTGAAACCCGATATAATTTTCATATCGATACGCCGATATAGGCATTTCAAAAATATCGATATATCGAAAAATCTATATATTGAGGTAAAAAATCGGAATGCCGCACACTGAACTACAAGACCCAGAATGCTCATCTCTATACACAATGCACAGACCGAGATGCAAAGCCGCCATATTGTATTCATAGTCCTCGAATACATTATACAGGTATGCAAGGGGTGGGGGGAGAGAAGGCTGGGCCCGGGGAGGGAGGGGGAGAGAGACGGCCGGGGGGTGGGGGGGGCGGTGGGGGGGAGAGAGACAGCTGGGGGAGGTGGGGGGAGAGAGAGACTGCTGGTGGGGGCGGTGGGTGGGGGAGGGAGATAGCTGGTGGGGGGTGGGGGGGGGAGAGAGACGGCTGGTGGTGGGTGGGGGGGAGATAAACGGCTGGGGGAGGGTGGGAGTGAGAGAGACGGTTGGGGGGTGTGTGGTGGGGGAGAGAGACGGCTGGGGGGGGCGTGTGTGGGGGGAGAAAGACAGCTGGTGGGGGTGGGAGGGAGAGAGATGGCTTGGGGGGGGGGGGTGTGGGGGAGGGAGAGAGTCGGGTGGGGGGGGAGAGAGACAGCTGGGGGGGCTGGGAGGGAGAGAGACGGCTGGGGGTGTGTGTGTGGGGGGGGAGAGAGACAGCTGGGGGGAGGTGGGGGGTAGAGACAGACGGCGGGGGGGGGGGTGGAGGGAGAGAGAGACGGTTGGGGGGTGTGGGGAGGGAGGGATAAAGACGGCGGGGGGCGGGGGAGAGACGGGGTGGAGGTGATAATATACAGATAGATAGAGATGGGGGGGATGTGTGAGAGGCACAGAGAGAAGGATATTTACCTCCTGAGGAGATAGGCCTCCAGGCACGCGCACCCGGAATGCGCGCGCCCACCCCAAATGCGCGTGCATGCGCAGTACGAAAACCCTGAAAATATCGATATTTTGGTATATCTCGATATGAGCCGATCGATATATCTAAATCGGAAAATTTCCATATCGACGGACCCTACAGTCAACCCTCATCGATCACGGGGTTACGTTCCTGGAAAACTGCGCACTCGGTAAAATCGAGTTGGGTAAGCTTCACAAATAATAGGAAAAGGAGGGTTAGGGGAATCCAGCCACAGGCTACCCACCTCAAGCCTCCAGGTACATCCGCACACGACCAATGCAAGGTACGTGTTGAGGCGGGCTACAGACGGCTGGCCCGCTCCTTGCTCCCCCCACCCAAGCGATTTTACGCGGATTACGCAAAAAAGTGACGCTTTTTTTTGTTGCGTATACTTGAATTCGCAATCGATAAAGTCGCATTCGTTGAGGGTTAACTGTACTCTGAAATTCTTTTTTTTCTCTGTTCTTGTTAGCCCAGCATGTTGGTATCTGTCAATTTAGGCTACGAATGTTTTGTACACAAATGAGAAATATAGGAATTTAGGAACAGGAGAAGTCTATTTAGTTCATGGAGTCTGCTCTGCTTTCCACAATGCACCCTCAGCTTTTCTAGTTCCACTTCCCTGCCACTTCACCATATTCTTTAAACTTCTACTTCCCAAATATCAATCTATCTCATTCTTGAATCCCTCGATTTCTCATTTACAGCTTTCAAGATGGTGTATTCTCAAACATTATCACTTCTTTGTGACAATAAATGTATTCGTAAAGGACAGGTAGCAGTGGGCACAGTCTTGATGGACCAAATTGGCCTCATTTTGTGCTGCAACATTCAGTTCCATAATAATAATAATTCTTATATTTGATACAGTGCCTTATCACACATTCTAGATGTCTCAAAGCACTTCACAGAATATACTGTAAAGTGAATTGACTATTTTGTGGGCAAAATACAGCAACTAATTGCATACAGCAGTATCCCACAAATCATGGATTGAAGTGACCAATTTTTTTTGAAGGAATTATTTACCCGCGAAAAAGCAATCCGCCAATCGGTTTTCCAGGATTATGAAGCAGGAATGTACAAAGGTAACATGAATTAGTTACATGGGATGTACAGGATAGTCTTCCAGTGCCAAACTAATGTTGCAAGCAACTGTCTGGAACTCATGAGGATCAATTCAGTTCTGAATTGCACAGGAGCAGAGATAGTGAGGGTGGGTCATCAGGACTCATGACCCCCATCATCTTGAGATTAGCCCACACTGACCTGCATATCTGCACTTTACTGTGATCACTTTGCCCTTTTCAACTTCCTACTGACTAACTGATCACAGCCCCGTTATCCTACCCCGACCCTGACCAACAACCAATCGCCAGTCAAAGGCTAGACATTACCCACATTACCCATTAATATCATGTGTGCTTGCAAATACACTCATTACACATAACAGCAATTAGCTGTGAAGTGCGTTGAGATGCATATTTCAATGTTATAAACAATATATTAAAGACAAATATTAAAGACAAATATTACTTTATTTTTTATTACCAATATTAATTAGGATTGGTGATACCTATCGCAAGACACACTGCATTTTCCCTTCCACTTGATAACAAAATATAACAAGGGTGTATTCGGACACAGCGATTCCCAAGCGCTAGTGCCCCTCCCTGTCTGCACTTACTTCTGTGTATTGTATTTAAGCTCACACACCGCAAATTAGCCTCGCACAGAGTGGCGCATGTTGGGAACGTTCACCGCAGGCTTTGGTATTATTTTAGCTTAATCTCCAACTGTGAATAAAGCAATATTTTGTATTCAAAGGCAGTGCACGGAGGCAGTAACACCAATCTGGAGCCAGCCAGCCTGCCTTCACACAGCGAGAGAGAGTGCTGGTGGCGGGCGATGACTGGAGCTCCATTCTCAGCTAATTGCTGTCTCCATTCATCTTTGGGAGGCAGAACAAATCCTGCAGCTTTCAGAAATCTCAAATTAATGGCTCACAAATGCTTGATTTATTATCTTGGTGACGTCCCAGACAGGTGGCTGAGAAGGGAATAATAATAAGAATAATCCTTGCATTTGATACAGTGCCTTAGCATTGAGATGTTTCAAAGAGATTCACAGACTGAAGCGTATTGTTGTATATTTTGTGGGTGAAATGCGATAGCAAATTGTACAAGGCAGTGTCCCACGAACAATCATGGATTGAGAGATCAATTTTTTTTAATGGGATTACTATCCTCAGAAAAGCAATCCGCCAATCAACCAACAACTGGGTTCCTGCTAATTGCTGGTAAACGTGGAGACATGTAGAGTAAGGAAGCCTGCCAAAGACTTTTCCCCGTCCAGGAATCAAACCAGGTGCTCTCACTTGTGAGGCAAGTGCTCTAACCATCAAGCTACAGGACTCCACGTGAGGGAATGGTAGATTTGTTGCTGCTCACTTCTTGTGTGAGGGGAGAGTAGGGGTAATTTGAAGTTACAGTAGAATTCAAAGTTTCCTGAACACAGGCTGACCCCTGAATGCTTTTTTTTACATTTTGAGTTGACATACTCTTAAGAGAGCATCATCCTGGCTTTATGCCTTTGCCTGTCACTTGCTGGGGTATGCAGTCCAGACTTCAGCAAAACATTGGAATGTGTCTTATCTAAAAGAGAGCCAAATAACCCTTAAAGGGTGCTTTAATTCAATAGAATGCTTAATTTTTGGACAGTTAAGAATAAATTATATCTTAAGTTACGTATTAAATTCAGCTTTAACGCTTATTGGAGCTTCTCTGCTAACCTTGCCAAAGTCACCTCAAACAGCTGGGTTATCATGACATGAACATTTGAAAACAAAACACCCTATCATGTCAGAACTTTGTGAAACAGCTATAATCAGCTATTTTGAAATTCATGCCTTAGTCTTAGCCTTAATACAATATATTTTAAAATACAATATTGTGCAAAAATTTTGGACAATTGTAGGATTTGCTTTTAATTTTGAAACCAGTTCAGATCCTACAGCAGGTATTATATGCCTTTTCTCATCAGAGCGAAGGCAAAGTGTAGGCTCAACTACAGCACTAGCTGAGATCAAGGTGGGATTTGAACCTGTGACCTTCCAGTCTGGATGGTGTGGAAATACAGTCATGACACAGGATGAAAAGGTGGCCAGTGATTGAGATAGTCATGCAATAGAAGCCAACATAAGGGACAGGCTATTAGGAAATTATAGCTGTTTTGTGATAGATTATTACCACTATTTTGTGCTGCAGCATACCCTCATTTCCCCTCTCACTGCATATGTTCACATTAAGAGAGATATCTGAACTATCTGGGTTATCTTAACATAAACATTTAAAAGAAGTAATCAGTCACAGAACTCCTCCAAACACTTCACACAATGATTTGCTTTGAAGTGTATTGACTATTATGTAGGCAAATACAGCTAATCTGCACCAGCTATGCTCCACAAGCACCAATCTGGTGAATACACATTGCCGGCGTTTTTGGCAAGTTTAGGTAAGGAAGGTATATTCTAATAATAATACATGTGTTTGATATATTTGATGTACATGCATACTGTGTCGAGACATCTCAAAGCACTTCACAGGGAATTGCTGATAAATGCAGTAACTGTATTTCTAAGTGAATGTGGCAGTAATTTTATAATGAAAAATATAATCCTTGTATTTGATATAGCGCCTTATCAAGTCTTTGAAACATCTCGAAGCACTTCACAGAATACACTGTAAAGTGAATTGACTGTATACTTTGTGGGCAAAATATACAGTGGTGAAAATGTTACACTCAAGATCCCACAAGTTGCAAATTGATCTCAAGGCTAAATGTAAAAACACCTTGTTCTTTGTATTTGTGCTGTGGGATGTTTAACATTCACTTGAATCACAAGTTTACACCTTAGTTTCACGAAGGATAGCACCTCTGACAAACAATGGCTTTCCCAGTATGGGCGTCAGTCTGGATAATGAGGTCAGGTCCTGATATTCGCGCTTGAATCCACAACCTTTCGACCAAAAGGCGACAATGCGATCCATTGAGTCAGCTGGCAATGCCATCACAGCCCGGGGCTGCTATGTCAGTCCTCAGTCTGAATTACACTGTTGTCATTGTGTTTGAAGCTTCTTTGTTCCACTCTTGGATTACGCAGAGCTGTGCTCACTGGTGTCTGCAAAGGCTGGTAAATGGTATCAGTCAAACTAGCTGGTACCAGCTCTAAGCATTGATCTCATCCCCTCCCTGCTCCATCAGTACGTACATAGTTTGTAATTAGACTCTGGGCAGCAATCCATTTGAAAATGGATCAGTGGATTAGAGTGAATATCCAATGGTACAAATCCTGCGGGCCTTAAGAGGAATTAGAGAGACATGCAAATTACATTTGTGTGGTGCCTATCACATCAGGAGGATATCCCAAGGTGCTGAACAATCAAGGGTTTGGACTTTGGCTAGAGGCAGGGAATGTTGTGGAGCATTGCAGAATTCTCTGCTCAGGGAGCATTTGATCTTCATAATAATCTTGCATTTGATATAGCGCTTTTCATGTCTTCTAGACGTCATTCTCCTGATGTGAAAGGCACTACACAAATGTAATTAAATCCTTATTTACTTGTGGAGTTCTGTAGCGCAATGGTTAGAGCACGCGCGTTACAAGTGGGTTCAATTCCAGGCAGGGAAAAAACTTGGGAAAGTTTCCTTATTCCACATGCCTAATAATAATTCCTCAAAAAAAATTGGTCATTTCAATTTAGGGTTAGGGGACACTGCTGTGCGCAATTCGCTACCGCATTTCATCCACAAATATACAGTCAATTCACCTTACAGTATATACAGTCCTCCTCACATGAAAAGCGCTATACAAATGTAATTTTGTTGTTGTTGTCTCAAAATGCCTAACAGAATATATTGTAAGGTCAATTGACTGTATATTTGTGAACGAAATGCGACAGCCAGTTGCACACAGCAGTGTCCCACAAACATTCATGAATTGAAAATTATCCCAATTTTTTTTTAGAGGAATTATTATTAGGCGTGTAGAGTGAGGAAACTTGCCCAAGTTTCCACCCTACTTGGAATCGAACCCAGGTCTCTCGCTTGCAAAGTGAGTGCTCCAACCACTGAGCTACAGGACTTAACTCAACTTTTAAAGTTTGATTTGGCTTTGAAATACTCAACCTCCTCTCATCCCATCACAGCTGTTTCTCAAATGAGTGCAGAAATCCTGACCTTCTAACGGATGCCACCTGCTGATTACCCGCTGTGTAAATTAATACTTCCTGGTGTCTGTCTGTTTGTCACAACCTGTCCCTGTGCCCTATAGTGTTGGTGTATCTGAAAATATTGTTGTGGGTTTACTTTTTCTGTCTAATTTAGAGACTCCTATAAAGCCCCTCTTTTTAATTACAGTAATCAGATAAACTAGGGCCATCTAATCAGATAGTATAGAAACCACTTTTTGAGAACAGCTTATCTGATTTATCCAGTTTATCCAATTGTTGTGTAACCTCAACACTACTTACACTGGTGGCTCACCTATTGCATCATCTTACAATAAGAATAAGAATAATCCTTGCATTGTATATAAAACATTAAATTTCATGTTTAAACTGCCTTTCATGTCAGGAGGAAGTCTAAGATCCTGGACAGACGAGGATTTGCCTCTAGTTGGGGGTTGGACTCAGGAGGGATGGGGTCTAAGAGGGGGCAATCTGGGAAGGTGATCAAAGAGGATGGTCTTGAGATGGATCTTGAAGGAGGTAAGGGTGTAATGAGAGAATTCTGAGATGGAGTTCCAGAGAGTGGGGCCAGAAAGGTTGAAGGCCTGACCACCGATGGTGGGGATGGGCAAGGAGGGATTGTGAAATGGGAGTGGTGGGTGGGTAGTATTAGAAAGTCACAGAAGTAGAGTGAGACAAGACCGTGGAGGAATTTAAAAGTGAGGATGAGGATCTTGAACTCCAGCCTCTGGGAGATGGGGAGCTGCTGGAGCCAAGGATGGGAGTGAAGCTTGGTGTGAGAGAGGACACTAGCTGGACAATTCTGAATGGTTTTCAGCTTATGGAGAGAGTTAGGAAATCAGGCAAGCAGAGAGTTGGGGTAGTTAAGGCTGGACATGATGAATGCTTGTATAAGGTTCTCAGTAGCCGAAGAGGAAAGGTAGTGACGGAGTTGAGGAAAAGCTGAAGCACTTAAGGCATGGATGTGGGGTATAAAGGACAGTTGAGAGACGAATAAGATACTAAGATTCTGCAATGGCTCCATGTTGATTGATATTGTCAGCCCCTAAGATAAGAAAGCACTAGCAGGAACCAAGCCTCTCTCTTGTTCACATCCAGGACTTGATGCCCGACAGACAATCAGTCATAACTGGAATCGATGGTGGAGGCAAAGAGTTAGAATTGCATGTTATCTGCATACATGTAAAAGTTAACCCAAAGCCTGTGGATGATGTCACCAAGCAGGCACAAGGAGATATTAAAGAGGAGGGGACCCCACGAACAGCTGGAATTCAATGGCCTTTATTTGGAGGATTGTTGAACAGGATACTGGGAGATACAGGGGGTACAATAAGCCCCCTCCACTGCATGGAGCAACAGCCTAGACTATATGAGTTCAAATTGCAACATGGAGTTGATTTCCAAGATACAGTGTGAATAGTGAGAAACTTGTATTAAATGACTGATTTGTAAAGCTCCAGAGGCTTCATTGGATTCCATGGGTTAACCATAATTGGAAATGAGAGCAGCCAGAATAAGATACCTGTGTGTGACTTACAGCTCTGAAGGCTCTTCTGCTTCTTTGCTGGCATGAGATGTTTACTAATTCTCATTGGACCTCTGACCTGATCCTCAGAATATGAGTGTTCGATGCAAAGCTTCCAGTACCAATTGCATATTAACAACTGGATCCCAGTGCAGGCTACGTCCGAGCTGCCAGCTGTGCCACAAATCAAGGTTGAACTTTCCATACAGAAAAACAACAGAAGAAATTCAGGGCCACAGACACAGAAAGAGTCAATGTCAGCAGCACAAATCCTGTTAATGTATGGGAGGGGTGGTTTCTGTGTGTCTTGTCCTATTCTGTAGGCCCAGATAGTTTTGAATGGGAGGGAGTTGACATATTGTAGTTCGTATAATGCTTCTTAATAATAATAATCCTTGGATTTGATATAGTGCTTTACACGTCTTCTAGAGGTCTCAAAGCGCTTCACAGAATATATTGTAAAGTGAATTGACGATATTTGTGGGCGAAACACGCGACAGCTAATTGTGCACAGCAGTGTCCCACAAACAATCCTGGATTGAAATGACAATTTGTTTTTAGCCCTTTCTCTACTCTAAAATTAGTGGCTAACTGTGGAGTCTAAGCTGAAATCAGCTAAATCAGTACAGAAAGGATGAGAAGTTCTAAGTTCTCTGGCAAAGACTTCTTGAATGAAATCATTGTGTGCAAGACTATGCTTCAATTTACCCCTTACCTGATCGTATCACTGCTCCTCCCTCCACAATTGGGAGAAACTCCCTTCTCTTTTCAATTTGTGCAATGGGATCTCGAATATCCAAACAGTACATCAACAACAACAACTTGCACTTGTACATCACCCTCCAGCCAGGGCAGTGTCTCAGATTGTCTCAGAACAATGGCGAAGCTGGGGTAGGGGCGGATTTGAACATGAGTGTGAGGATCTTGGAAGTCAATCCATTCAGCGATGGGGAGCCAGTGGAACCTTGGTTTAATTTATCAACTAAGGGTAGGACATCTTATCCAAAGGACGGAAAACTTCCATGCTCTCCACTACTTCAAAGCATTTGTCACTAATGCAGTTCTTAAATGGAACTTAACGTTCAAACATCTCAAGAGGCTTGACTCCTCGTTGTTTCTATTCTACCAGGTGGTCTCTGGTACATTGATCAGGTAGATCACATCAGTTGGGTATTGTGCTGGGGGGGAAGGAGCAATAAACAATCTGTAGCCAAGCTGTTGTACATTTATGCATCTTCTGTCAGGATTGGAGTGGGAGGAGAAGGGAAAAGGGTCACTAGATAGTGATCCAACTTAAGGGAATTCTGGCTAATATTTTTTCTTCCTCTAATTCGAATGATTTTACTATGGTTCATAAGAATTTGCTGGCCAAAGAAGACCAAGGTTTATCTGTTTTGCCTTCTATTATCCAGGTAGTCTCTTAACATGTCGGGCCCAAAACTATATACTAAATACTGAGATATTATTTTCTAGTAGAAATCTATCTAATTTATTCTTGAAACAAATACTTTCTGCTTCTATTCTCTGCCCTTGGGGGACTACTCACTCCCTAGAAATAGTGTTTCCGCAGATTCCATGGAGTTCCTATAGCTAAGTGATTAGAGCACTCACCTTACAAGTGTGAGACCTGTGTTCGAATCCATGCAGATCAGGGCGAAACCTTAGGCAAGTTTCCTTACTCCACATGCCTAATAATAATCCGTCCCAAAAAAAACAATAATTTAAATTGGTCATTTCAATCCACCACTGTTTGTGGGACACTGCTGTGCACAATTGGCTGCACCGTTTCACTCACAAATATACAGTCAGTTCACTTTACAGTATATTCTGTGAAGCGCTTTGAGACGTTGATAAGATGTGAAAAGCACTATATCAAATGCAAGGATTATTATTATTATTATTATGATTTGTTCAGAATTTACCCCATTCAATCACAGGCCCTTTCCTCCGGTTCTACTGTTCAGTACAAGATAAAACAATTTATCATGGCCTACATTATCTATTCCCTTCAGAATTTATAGACCGTAATTGTATCGCCCAATTGTTAGGTTCCCTGACATGTGGGCACTGAGACCTATTGTAACCCTGACTGCTTCCCCCATTGACAGTAACTCAGCACAGAGCAGGGATTGAGCCCAGCGATCTTCTGTTGAAGTGCAGCACTTTTAATGAAAAATCCTGGGAAATGAAAACCAGGTGGGAGACTAGGCGTGGGCGTGAACTGCTTTCAGTCTGCCTGGACAGGACCAGAGCTGCTCCCCATCTGATAACCTCAGCTCACCAGACTGAACAGCGTCTTTCCACAAACATGCACTGAGCCTCGCTGATGAGGTATTAAAAACACACGCACAGACCCTGATTCTTTTCACTGAGGCACAGAGGAAAGATCTGTATCAGTCATTCATACCGAGGTCAGGGTTTTCTCCAGAATCTTAGCATTTATTATTTGTACATGTTTCTTTGTTGCAGCATTGGTCTTCAAAAAGCTTACATGGTCCCCCGAGCCTCATGATCTGGGATGGGACAAAAGGTTGTTGGTAGAAACTCCACGTCAATACTTTGAGCTCACAGTGCACGAAGGGATCTCAGCTACTGCACTTGGGCTGGAGTTGTGGGAAGGGAGTGGGGAGAGAGAGGAGGTTGGCACAGGGATTTTTGTGGTCTTCTCCCCCCAGTTAATAGCTACGGGTAATCAAAGTAACTCTGGCAATGCGGTCCTTTCTGCAGCCCATACAGCTGCAGGCAATATATGCCGTGGTGCTGAGGAATGCTGATTGCAGTCATGAGATGCTCTCAACCTGATTGAACGAGGAAACCCAGCACCCAGCAGCCCATCTTCCTGTCCCAAAACAAAACAATGCTTTGGCATGTGCTTATCAGCAAACTCTCGCTGCAAGTTAATAATAATCTCGGCATTTGATATAGCAGTTTACCATGTCTTTGAGATGTCTTAAAGTGCTTCACAGAATAGACTATAAAGTGAATTGACTGTGTATTTTGTGCGTGCAACATGGCAGCCAATTGCGCACAGCAGTGTCCCACAAATAGCCTTGGATTGAAGTGACCATTGTAGGTTTTTGAAGAAATTATTACCCCTGAAAATATGATCCTCCAATCGAATAACAGCTAGGTTCTACTTACTGTTAGGTAAACAGAGGCATGTGGAGTAAGGAACCTTGCCCAACATTGGCCTGAAATTGAACCCAAGTCTCTTGCTTGCGAGACAAGTGCTCTAACCATTGAGCTCTTGAGGATGTCATCTGCAGACATGGGGTACATTTTCACATGTATGCAGATGACACCCAACTTTATTTTTCCAGCTCACTTTGCAATTCCAGTCCCCTGATGTTCTGACAGCCTGCCTGTCAGACATCAGGAACTAGATTAGTGCGAATTTTCTTCAGCTAAATGTTGAAAGATGGAAGCCATACAAACTCTTTGGCCCTCGTCAATGTCTTTAATGACATGGTTCTCACCTCTTCCACCTACCTGACCTGGCCCTAAAACTCTCCAAACTCGTACGCAATGTAGGCGTCAGGTTTGAGCCCCAATTATCCTTCCTTCCCCACATCCGGTCCCTCACCAGCACCGCTTTCTTCTATCTCTGACACATCACCCGTCTCCGCCAATATCTCACTACAAAAGATGCCGAAACCCTGGTCCATGACTTTGTCACCTCTCGGCTGGACTATTCAAAATGTCCTCCTCACCGGTCTCCCCTCCGCTACCGTTCATAAAATCCAGGTCATCCAGAATTCTGCCGCCCACATTCTTACACGTACCAAACTCTGCTCCCCGATTACCCCAGTCCTTGCCAGACTGCACTCTCTGCCTGGAGAGGATTGATTTTAAGATCCTCACTCTTGTTTTCAAATCCCTCCACTCCTCTGCACCCCACTACCTCTCCGACCTCCTTTCTCCTCACAACAATACCTGTTGCCTTCGCTCCACCGGTTCTGGCTTCCTCCTTGTCCCCCGAATCTTCCACTCCACCATTGGCAGCCGTGCCTTCAGATACTACACTCCAAGGCTCTGGAACTCCCTTCCTCATTCCCTTCCCCTCACCCCCTCTCTTCCTACTTTAAGGTCTCGGCTAAAGACCTTTCTTTTCAACTGCACTTTCGGTCACCTTCTTCCCCGTCCCCCTGGTTCGGCCCTGGGATCCGATATTGAGAAACGCTCTGAGATGCTATTCAACATGGAATGCGCTGTTTAAATCCAAGTTATTGGTTGTTGTTGTTGTAGCTGCAGGACACACACTGCAATAGGAAGAGGAGTGTGATGCAACAAACATTAACAATAAAAAAAACTTGTGTTTCATACAGTGTTGTTACAGGAAATTTATTTCAAGTGTAGTGACTGTTTAAATGTCAGCATAGAGTTTCTTCCACATTTTAATCAACGGTTCTCCAGATAAATATGGATGATTCACTGTGTCCTCGGTCCCCTTCTTTTCACCCTTTACACGCTCCCCCTGGGCGACGTCATCCGCAGACATGGGGTAAATTTCCACATGTATGCGGATGACACCCAGTTGTACCTTTCTGCCTCATCCCTCAACCCCCAGACGATCGATGTTCTGACAGCATGTCTGTCCGACATCGAATCGTGGACGAGGGACAACTTTTTGCAATTGAACGTGAATAAGACCGAGGCCCTCCTGATTAGCTCAAGCCAGCGCCTCCGCACATCGGGCGCTGCCAGCCTCAACATCCAAGGCTGCACTCTCCACCTCACAAAGCCAATCAGGAACCTCGGCATCATGTTCGATCAAAAACTTTCCTTCCTCCCCCACATCCGCGCCTTGACCGGCACGGCCTATTTCCATCTGCGCAACATTGCCAGGCTCCGCAACTATCTTACCCCCCGAGCTGCCGAAACACTCATGCATGCGTACATCACCTCACGGCTGGATTACGGAAATTCTCTCCTAGTCGGCCTCCCCAGTTCCTCCATTCATAGGCTGCAGGCCATCCAAAACTCTGCAGCCCGTGTACTATCCCGCTCCCGCCTCCGTGACCACATAACCCCCACCCTCGCCCGTCTCCACTGGCTCCCCATCCTCCAGAGGATCGAATTTAAGATCCTCGTCCTCACCTACAAGGCCTTACACGGCCTTGCCCCATCCTACCTAACCGATCTACTCTCCCCCTACACGCCCACCCGGACCCTCCGTTCAACAGGACTTGGCCTGCTCCAAGACCCCCGCCCGAACCGCCCCACCATCGGAGGCCGGGCCTTCGGTTTCTCCGCTCCCACCTTGTGGAATGCCATCCCTCAATCCCTCCATTTTGCCTCTTCCCTTTCCTCTTTCAAGGCCGATTTGAAGACTTTCCTCTTCGATCGTGCCTTTTGTTCCACCCCGAACTCTTTTACCTCCCCTTCGTGTTTCACCCCTTCCCAAACACTCCCCTCCCAGCTCGGGTCACACGCCTCTTGTTTAGCGCCTTGGGAGGTCCTCCCGACGTGAAAGGCGCTATATAAATGTAAATTGTTGTTGTTGTTGTTGTGTGAATCACCCGTGCTACTATGGAAACTCCTTACTCGTCGGTTTTCCCTGCTCTTCCCTTCACAAGCTGCAGATCATCCAGAACTATGCAGCTCATGTCTTCTCCCTCACTAAGCTCCACAACTACATCACTCCCAACATTGCCCGGTTCCATTAGCTCCCCATCTCCCAGAGGATCGAATTCAAGATCCTCGTCCTCACTTTCAAGGTCATTCACGGCCTTGCTCACCCCGATCTCTGACATGTTGTCTCCCTATGAACCTGCCCGCCCTCTCCGTTCAGCGGGCTCCAGTCTGTACCATGTCCCGTGCCCAACCATTGGTGGATGGGTTTTCAGCCTCTCTGCCCCCACACTCTGGAACTCCATCCCACAATCCCTTCACGAGTTCGCTTCCTCCCTTTCCTCCTTTAAGACTGGTCTCAAGACCTTCCTCTTTGACCGTGCTCCCTTCTGCTCCCCTCTCAATTCTCCCCCTCTCTTACTCTTCTTCCCCTGACCTCGCCCCCCCCATCCCCGCTCGGTTCCCGACCTGACTGTTCAGCTCCTTGGGGCGTCCTCCCTACATGAAAGGCGCTCTATAAATGTAATTTTGTTGTTGTTGTTATTTATGGCTGTGCAGTTGGCACCAGATGCCCTTTAGTGAGGCAGTGATCAGAAACAGAGCAGTGTTTATCAGTTTGTTCACCATTGTGTTATTGCCCCAATGACAACAACAACATCGAGCCCCTCAAGCAGAGTAGCATCCCAAAATACATTAACCAGTCAGTCACTTCCTGTGTGCAGTGCGAGAATCTTGGCAGAGCAGTTGCAGGCTGAAGAGTAAAAGCTGTCTTGCAACGATGCAAGGCAGAGACAGATAGTCTGGAGGTCAGGTTTGAAGCTTTAGTTGATATCTTCCCCGGCAAATGCTTCCAACCATGAGGAGTTTTTTTTAAAAAAAATGCCTTTTAAGGATAATTGCAATACATCCATGGAACGCTGGCTCTAGCTGTCCTGATTTATTTCTCTAACCTGACCCCACAAACAATTTTGTGAAAAAAATATGTGTTCGCGGCCAGTGAACACTGAACTGTGTGCCGTATTTTCTCGTAGGGAGGAGGGAGGTCATTTAAAAAGCAGCAGATGCTATTTGTTTGCAGAATTGCAAACAAAACCAGCAAACCACCAGTAGGGTGGTTTGCTGGTTTTGTTTGCAATTCTGCTCCTCTCTCAGGAGCCAGACCATGTATTTTATTGTCCTGCTCCAGTGCAGTGTGTTTCCTTTCACTCCTGTGCTTGCTGTGCCAGCTGGGCCTGCACAGCCTCAACTCATACCACACTCAGTCACTCTCTTTTCATTCCATCATTCCCCTTCCCTCCTCTAGCCCTGTAGCTCAGTGGTTAGAGCACTCGCAAGCGAGCGGACCTGGGTTTTAATCCCAGGCAAGGCAAAATATTGGACAAGTTTCCTTACTCCACATGACACTGTTTATCTAGCAGTTAATAGGAACCCGGTTGTTAGTCAATTAGTGGATTGCTTTTCCAGGGGTAATAATTCCTTCAAAAAAAACTGGTCACTTCTGTTTGTGTGTGTGACACTGCTATGCACAATTGCCTGCAAAATACACCGTCAATTCACTTTATAGTATATTCTGTGAAGTGCTTTGAAATGTCTCAAAGACATGATAAGGCACTAAATCAAATTATTTATTATTATTGTTGTTATTATTCATTCCCTCCATCCTTCCTTTATTAACTCCCTAATTCATTCACTTCTTCCCTCACTTACTTTCTTCTTCCTTCACTTGATTGTTTTTTTCCTTCCTCACTCTCCCAACCCCCACACACTCAGTTCCTTGCTTTGTTTGTCCCTTCTCTCCTTTCTACCTTTGCACACAAGCTTCTTTGTTCATTCAACGACAACAATGATTTACAGTCACACAGCACCTATCACATTAAGGGGATGTTTCAAAGTATTTCACAAAACTGACTGGGAGGAGATGCTGGATATCCTCAAATCAAAAATTGAGGGGATTCGTTCAGTCACCTCTACCCCATCCTCCACTACCTCCCCACTACCTCTCCCCCAGGATACCTCTCCCCCAGGATCCATCTCCCTCCCACCCCCTATTACATACATTCCACCCTATCTCTTCCCCCACCTTCTCTGCTCTCCTCCGTAAAATGAAACCCACCACGTGCTCCCTTGACCCCATCCGCACCTCCCTCCTCACATCCTAGCTCCATCTCCTAGCCCCCACTCCTAACTGATGTCATCAATCTCTCCCTATCCACTGGCACCGTCCCCACTCCCCCAAAAACTGCTGTCATCACCCCCATCTTAAAAAAACCTTCTCTCGACCCATCCCTACTCTGTAACTATCGCCCCATCTCCAACATCCCATTCATCTCCAAGCCCCTGGAATGAGTCGTTGCTTCCCAACTTCGCTCCTTCCTCTCCTGCCACTCCCTCCTCGAACCCCTTCAATCTGGCTTCTGTGCTGCCCACAGCACTGAGACAGACCTGGTCAAAGTCTCTGATGACATTCTTAATATCTGTGACCCTGGGGGACGCCACAGGTGACATTGGGGGGGCTGGAGGAGAAGCTGTTGGTGGTGACAAAGCATAGGTGATGGGAGAGGTAGAAATCGAACCAGACAAGGGCAGGTCCACGGAGATTGAGGAGGGAAGAGTGGCGGTGTAGGAGGATGGAACGATCCACAGTGTCGAAGGTGGCAGAGAGGTCAAAGAGGACAAGGAGGCAAAGGCAGCCCTGGTCACAGAAGTTTAGAATGACAATAAAGACTTTCACCAGGGCTGTCTCTGTACTATGGACAGCACAGAAGCCAGGTTGAAGCCAAACAGTCGGAGCCGTGCATAGAAATCCAGCCGTACTAAATTGTTCTCAGATTTGTCAATAATGGTTGAAAATGAGAGAAAGCACAGCAAGGCAGATCTGTGTGTGTGTGTGCATTGTTGGAGGAGTCTAAAAGATGTAAAGAGCTCTATATCAAATGCAAGTATTATCATTATCATTAAACCAAGGTATCGTACGTATTTGCTCAAGTAATGTTAAAGATCCTAATCATACTATTGGAAAAGAGAAGGGAGTTTCTCACAGTGTCTAGGCCAACAATCCCACAAATAAAATGAGTAACTCACTTCTGTTCATGGGGCATTGCTGTGTACAAAATAATCAGCACATACAAAATACGCCCTCCTGATGTGAAAAGCATTATATCAAAAGCAAGGAATATTTTAAGATCACACAGCAGATTTAGATGAAGAAGATCTTCAGCCTATTTCATCCTTCCAGAATGCTTATTGCCCTTTTTTTGCAAAGTATTAAACCATATTAAATCTTAAATGGGCCCAGCATACTTATTTCAAAATATTTTTTGAAATTTTTTGCAAAGTATTAAACCATATTAAATCTTAAATGGGCCCAGCATACTTATTTCAATCACCCTTTCACTATAACCTGTTCCAGCCATTAATTACAGCCTGTGTAAAATAGATAGGTGTTTGCAGCCACTGACTAGGTAATGCTGATCCCAGCAGTCCGTGTCCAACCTTTCCTATGAAAGAGGACAGAAAAACGCCTTGATATTCCTTACATGTAGGAACTCCACTGCCCCAAGAGCATTCTGAGAACACAATTAATGATGGCAATAAAAATCGGGGATAATCTGTTCTGTGAGCTTCCTGCTGTCAGTTTACAAGATACTGAGAGAGGGAGAATTGATGTTTTCTTTGTTTTTGCCTGATGTGCAAGATCAATTTTCACTTTACTACATGCAAGATTTGGTGCTGTTGAGCAACTGGTATCTTGTTTATTCCTTGTGTGTTGTGGGTTTAAATCCAGGTTACACTGGTGCAATCAAAGACTTCTCTGTCTGGAGACTACAAGGATCTTGTGAGTTGAGTTTGTGAGCCAATTTGTACCCAGTGAAAACTCCCAACATAAACTGGCATTAAAATCGTGGAGGCCTGTAGCTCAATGGTTAGAGCACTCGCCTCACAAGCGAGAGACCTGGGTTCGATTCCCAACTTCCTGTAATTACATTCTATGCAGCATTCTATGGAGAAAGGAAAGTGAATCAACATTTCGGGTCCGTGACCCTCGTCAGAACTAGAGCATGATGGGAGTGAGAGGCTTTTAAGGACTAACAGAGAATGGGGAGGCAAGGCAAGAAAGACAAATGAGGAAATGGGGTAGGGGACCAAAGATGATGGGTTAAGGAGGATCAATGGTGCAAAATAAAGGGAGGCGGGTGGAATTGCAACAAAACTGGAGAGAAGAGGTGTTAATAATGCAAAATAATTTGGTTAAAGCAATATTGAGGTCAGAGGGCTGTAAAGTCCCCGGCAGACAGATGAGGTGTTGGTGGCTTCAAAGGTAATGGCTTCATAGCAGCTTGAAGCTTGAAGCCCTTCCCGTGTGCTGAACGCATAAAACAATAATAAATTGGTTATTTCAACCCATGACTGTTTGTGGGACATTGCTGTGTGCAATTCGCTGCTGTGTTTCACCCACAAACATACAGTCAATTCACTTTACAATATATTCTGTGAAGCGCTTTGAGATGGCTGACGTGAAAAGCGCTATGCCAAATGCAAGGTTTATTATGGAGGGAGTATTTAAACCAGGAACCAGTTGATAATTATCTGCTGAAATTGTAATGATTCAAAATAGGTACAATATATAAAACAGGTATAATAAGACCATAGACCATAAGAAATAGAAGCAGGAGTAGACATTTCGGCTCTTCGAGCCTGCCCCGCCATTCAATAAGATATGGCTGATCTTCTGACCTAACTCTAATTACCTGCCCCATCCCCATATCCCCTAATCCCTCTATTTAAAAAAAATTATATCAGTCTCAGCCTTGAAAAGTTCAGGGACTGAGCATCTTAAAGCCTTCTGAGTGAAGAAATATTTCTTCAACTCCGTTCTTAAAGGCTGACCCTTAATTTTCAGACTATGACCCCTTGTTATAGATTCTCCTACCATGTATAGGAGATATAATGTATAAAACACTTTGAGACACCTCAAAGACATGATCAGGCACTATATGACATGCGTGGATTATAATTGCAACAACATGATAAGGCACTATATCAAATGCATGGATTATTAATGTTATTATTATAATTTAATTGGAGGAGTAAGGACCAGTGTAGGTTCAACTTGCTGAATGGCAGAGTTTTGCATTGTCATTTCTATAATTCTATGACTTCCATAGTGTTGAGCCTTCGACTGGGAGGCAGCAATTAATTTCACGGGACATAGGTTGTGGATTTCATAAAGGGTTCCTTCTGTTAATTAACTTCATAATTGCTTCAAACTTAACTCTTAGATTTCATCCAGCATAATGGCTCTCGAGGGTCTGAAATGACTTACTGTATTATTTATTTATTTTTGGATGGTTAGCCAGGCTGGACAGTGAGGTGTGGGGATGCCCCAGATGGGAGGTGACTTGACAGCTCAGGAAGTATCACAAGAGGGACTGTGCTTTGTGGGGTCAGTGTGACCCAGTGCTTTCACTTTGCTGCTGTTAACCAGCTAGAGTAATCCTTTCACTGAGTTGCTAACAATTCCAGTTTTGTAAATCTTACAATTTAAAGAACGTAATCCCCCAGCAACAAAATGTTTAGGTCATTTGTTGAGTGGAGAGGTCTGCATATTCATCAAGAGACTTTGCAAGAATAAATAAATTTTTATTTTTCCCTCCTGCTGGAATTCATTTTTATAATATTTATGGAACAAGCTTTGTGTTATTCCAAAATGGTTTTTTTCCTTCTCTAACCACCTGGGCCACAATGAGAGACTGGGTAAACTTGAGAGCTGAAGAGATTATGGGATCACTGATTGTAATGTTTAAACTAACACAGGAAATTAACAAGATAGATAGTGTCCAGCTCTTTTCTCTAGGAGACGGATCCAAAACTGGGGAGAAATGCCTCTAGTTTGAAATGAACCAGTTAGAAGATCAGCAGGGATTTCCTTACACAGTGTGATTATGGAATGCACTGCCCCAGAAGGCTACAGAGGTACAATCGATTGAGATGTTTAAAAGACCAAGTCATAGAATTATAGAATCATAGAATTTTACAGCACAGACGGAGGTCATTTGGCCCATCATGCCAATGTCAGCCCTTTGAAAGAGCTACCAACTAGTCCCACTCATCCGCTCTTATCCCAAAGCCCTGCAGGTTTTCCTTTTTCAGTATCTATTCAATTCCATTTTGAAAGTTAGTATCAAATCTGTTTCCACCACACTTTCAGGCTGTGCATTCCAGACCATAACAACTCTCTAGGTAAAACAGATTTGAAAAGCAAGGGTATTACTGTACTTCTAAATGGACGACATATCCTCCTGACATGAAAGGTGCTCTTTAAATGTAATTTTGTTGCTGTTGTTGACCAAAAAGTCAGGATAACTACTACCCTATTATCTAAGACATATTGTAATGGTATCATGATGTTTTGGTCAACCTATATTTATTTATCTCATGGTGCATTAAAACGCCTGGTATCAAGTAACTGGCGGAACTGGCAAGATACGTTCCATAATCTTCATCTGTTTCTATGTTCCTACACACACTGGCTCCAGTGAATATGATACGGCTGAATGGTTTTCCTTTGTGAGGGCTCTCGTGATCCAGGTTAAAATTATGCCAGGCTAACTGATAACCGTGTTTCCATTTCTTCTCCACAGATCATGAACTCTAGATAGCATAAGCACAAGGTGACCATGGCGCCACGAAAGAGGAACCGCCACGTGCTGGGGTTCCTGTGCTGTCTGAAGAGCAGCGACCACCCAGAGATCACCTTCAAGGACAGCAGTGTTCCCCTGCAGCTCCTGGAGTTCTCTCTGCCACTGCCACCCACAGAGGAACTCAATGCCAGGTTTGCGGAGCTCGTTGTAAGTGTCTTGAAATCTAGGAGAAAAGTTGCTAACCAACAAATAATCAAAATTAAGTTGTGTCGATATCAGTTGATGACCATTATTATAATTAATATTTACAGATGTCGCTCGGAACAGTCGCTGGAGTCAGGCAGCATCCATGGAGAGAGGAGAGTGGGTTCAGGTCGATGATGAAAAGTTATTAACCTGAAATATTAACTCACTTTCTTCTCTCCATAGATACTTCCTGACTCGCTGAGTGTTCCCAGCCACTTCTTTTTTTGTTTCAAATTTCCAGCATGTGTAATATTTTGCTTTTGATTATAATTAATAGGTTGCTTTTGTATATAGCACCTTTCACATACAATAAACATCTCTGAGCACTTTACAAATCAAAATTCTTCAGAAACAAGTCATCTGTGCCAGCAACATTCCATAAACAATACTTAGATGAGAATTGAATTTATTTGAATTTCACTTCATTTCTAATTATCCTGCAAACTGCTCTGAGATATTCCTGTTTTGAAAGGCACTGTATGAATGCAAATTGTTGTTGCCAGTGTTTCAAGAACAGCAGAGTTTAGAGTACAAGAATAGGGAAGTCTTGCTGCAGCTGTATAGGGCTCTGGTGAGACCGCACCTAAATTATTGTGTGCAGTTTTGGTCTCCTTACTTAATAAAGGACATACTTGCCTTAGAGGGGGTGCAGCGTAAATTCCCTAGGTTAGTTCCTGGGATGAGGGGACTGACCTATGAGGATAGGTTGAATAAACTAGGGCTGTATTCTCTAGAGTACAGAAGAATTAGGGGGGATCTTATTGAAACACATAAGATTCTTAAAGGGCTAGATAAAGTAGGCACTGAGGGACTGTTTCCCCTGGTAGGAGAATCTATAACCAGGGGTCACAGTCTTAAAATTAAGGGTCAGCCTTTTAGAACAGAGTTGAGGAAACATTTCTTCACTCAGAGGGTAGTGAATTTATGGAATTCACTATCCCAGAAGGCTGTAGATGCTCAGTCCTTGAACATTTTCAAGGCTGAGACTGATAGATTTTTGAAAAATAGAGGGATTAGGGGATATGGGGATAGGGCAGGTAATCAGAGTTAGGTGAGAAGATCAGCCATGATCTTATTGAATAACAGAGTAGGCTCGAAGGGCCGAATGGCCTACTCCTGCTCCTAATTCTTATGTTCTTATGTTCTAAGTGTGTACCTTATCTGCTAGCTATTGCATAACATATGATCAAGTATTTTCTAAGGAGGGATAGGGAATGGGGTGAGCAGCAATGGATTTACAAATGACTCATTCTTTGGGATGAACTAGTGCTCTTTATGGACGGGTGGTCCAACATGCTGGATTGTGGTGGGGAGCGATGTTGCCCGGTCACTCTTAAGCCATGCAACACATCCCACTGTGCATATTATTGGATTGATTTTGCTCCAAGTCAACCCTCCAAGCATCTGGGATGAATGGAAAAGTTTGCACTGCTATCTTTCCTCTGATGGTTCCACAGTGAGATCTTGAAAACACAGGAGCAATAAACAGCAATAAATGAAACCAGACTGCGGGGTTGAGAGCTTCTGCTTCAAATAGTCCCTTGCCACACTCTTCTCCCCTTACAACAAACAATAAAACTACATTTATAGAGCGTCTTTCATGTCAGGAGGACGTCCCAAGGCACTGAACAATCAGGTCGGGAGAGGGAGAGTGCCAGGATAGGGGGATGGAGCGGGAGAGTGTTAGGAGGGGAGGGAGAGAGTTGGGAGGGCAGCAGAAGGCATGGTTGAAGCGGAGGGTCTTGAGACCGGCCTTGAAGGAGGCAAGGGAGGGAGTGAGGCAATGGGACTGCGGGATGGAGTTCCAAAGAGCGGGGGCAGAGAGGCTGAAAACCTGTCCGCCGATGGTGGGGCAGGCAGGCCGGAGATTTGATGGTTAAGAATACAGGCTTTGCCTTCTTGAGGAAAGCTGCACTTCTCCCCAATAGCTTAATGGCTGTCCAGGACAGAGTGAGTTTGATGACTGATCTGTACTGACGATAGCTGATCTCAGAAGTGGTGGAGAGGCATTATATTTGTCCTCAAGGCCCTGGAGGTAGTTGGCAATGAGATTGGCAATGAGGATGGAGATGGGGGAAGGCAGAAATCAGACCAACGGAAACGGTCATACTCTGCTCGTGATCAGTGACAATTGATGCTGGATTTGGATCTCCGCATACCCATTTAGTTCCACTCCATCTGCATCTCTTCTCTACCCTTTTACATTTTTGCTTTTTCAAACATTTGTCTAATATGTACAACAACTTGAATTTATATAATGCCATTCTCTGGCTTAGTGTCCCGGAGCACTCCTGACGTGAAAGGTGCTATATAAGTGTAATTTTGTTGTTTGTTAAACACTCCCTTTCAACACATCATAATTCTCTTTTAAGAGCTTTTCTGCATCAACCACTGATTGCTATAGGGTATTTTATAATAATAATCATAATCTTTGCATTTGATATAGCTCTTTTTCAGTCTTCTAGATGTCTCAAGGCACTCCACAGAATGATATACTGTAAAGTGAATTGACTGTATATTTTGTGGGCGAAATGCCGCAGCCTATTGCGCACAGGGGTGTCCCACAAACTGTCATGGATTGAAATGATGATTTGTTTTCCCTTGAGGGATTATTATCTTGTGTGGAGTAAGGAAACTTGCCTAAAGTTTCACCCTGATGGGAATTGAACCCAGTTCTCTCGCATGTAAAGAGAGTGCTCTAACCACTGAGCTATAGGACTCCGAATGCTCACAGATGCCCACTGTTAGTACTGGACAAGTGCAGTAGTTAAGAGAGAAAGAGACAATCTCGCTCTACTAATTACTCTCCATCCTAACAATAGAAACGTGTCCCAATTCCAACTGTTTGACACCTTCCACATCCCATCACCCACCACCCTTTGCCCCCACACTCAGGTGAGATTGTCAAATTAAGACCTGATTGAGACCCCTCTCCCAAATCTAAATGTATTTCAACAACAACAAAATTACATTTGTATAGCGGCTTTCACATCAGAAGGATGGACAGGTTACTGCTTCAGACCCGAGCTAAGGACAGGGGTGGGGTGGGGATAGGATCCTTACACTCAACAGCTAACAAAGATCTTCAGCCCATAGGCATGAGCCAAATTCAAACCTACATCGCAATGGCAAATTCCATTGCCCCAACTTCCCCCTCCCCCGACACAAAGCAAACATTCAATGATTGTGAAGCTTAGAAATTTATTCTGGAAATGCCATTTTCCTCCCACAGGTGATTCGATAACTTGTGGGTATACATTTAAGATCATCACCAAAAATAGAGATAGTGTTTTGTTCCACACTTGAGTTATATGGACAATATAAAAATCCCTCAAAAAAACCCCAATAATAATTTGATCACTAAATCTACAACTGTCTGTGGGATACTGCTGTGCACAATTAGGTGCATTTCACCAACAAATATAGTCCATTCAGTTTACAATATACAGTATTGTCCATTCTAGATAGTTATTTGGGAACAACAGGTTTGCAGGGCTATGAGGAGAGAACGGGGGTCGGGGATTGATTTGGACAGCTCTTTTAAAAGTTACAGCACACAATCGGTCAAATGGCTTCCTTCTGTGCTATATAATTCTATTATTCTCCAGTATTAACATCTGTTGCCTTTACAAAGCGGAGAGCTCTGTAAAGTAACAATAGCTGTTGTGGTTGGGGGTATAGTTATCCAGAAACCTTACAACAACTTGAATTAATAATGATAATAATCTTTGCATTTGATATAACACTTATGTCAAAATATATCAAATCTCATGACATGTTACTGCTATCAAATGTAATTGATGCATATTTTTAGGCACATATTTCAGCCAATTTAAGGACAACAACAGCCCATAAACAGCCAAGAAGTAAATGACCAATTTTTCTGGAGGATTGCTGGCTAGGACTTTTGTTTACCTAGAAGTAAGTAGGAACCTGGTTGCTAGTCGATTCATGGAACACATTCAGGAATAATAATCCCTTCAAATAAATAAATAGAAGAAATAATAATACTTTGGTCACTCAATCCACGACTGTTTGTGGGACACTGCTGTGCACAATTGGCTGCCGCGTGTAGCCAACAAAATATAGAGTCAAGGAGGATCCATTCAACTCATTCAGCAAATTCCATCAGTTTATTAGGTCATGGCAGATTATATAGAAACATAGAATTGTATAGCTCTACTTTGTCCCCATTCCCCCAATTTCTCTTATTTTCTAAGTGTGCTGTATATCTATCTCCCTTTTAAACATCCAAGTTGATTTTACTTGTGTAGCCTTTGGGAGTTATGCGGCCTCCTAAAGTGGTGCATTCTATATTCTCACAAAGCTATATAGAAATGTTTGCTGATCTGAATCCTATCAACTCTACTTTTAAGATTATTGCCATGTGTTTTGTATCCCTTCATCAGAAGAAAGAACAGTCCACTATTTACCTCATCAATACCCTCATTTGTATCTTAAGCAAAAAAAGAGAAATAATAATCCTCACATTTGAGATGGGGAAAGAAAGGTGAAACGAGAATTAGACACAAGTATTTCATCATGTCTTTCTATCCCAATATCCTTGAAATATATCTTGTTGCCACAACAAGTTGGAGTGATCATTTGGGAATGTTGCAGGCACCAGGCTCACAGATATCTGCCGACCATATGTGGGAGGAAGTTTATTTGCTCTGTGCCAGGCTACTAGCTAACGCATCCCACGGACATCTGCAGTCTGCAGGAGGGCCAACGGATTGAGATGGCTGCCAGATTCTTGGTGTCCCTGGGCTGCAAGAACATAACACCATGAGGTTAGTCTCCCACACTTCAGATCCGCATCACCCAAGATATTTTATTATATAAGAACAAGTCATTCCAAATTTGCAGGTTTCCAACTGGGTTCGAAATTCTATTTTCCTCTGTAAAACAACTTCAAATTGTGGCCTCAATCTGGCACTGGTTATGATTTGGGAGAAACCTCACTCAACATTCCTAAAAGGAACATACGTGGCATTTGACTGGCTAATTCCTCACCTCAGGAACATGGGTCATGGAGTGACAGAGGCATTCACTTCCCATTCCCAGTTCTTGAAGGAGAGAGGTGACCATAGGCACTGTTGAAAAGGTTGATCACCCATTTAATATGTCTTTCTGGGTCTCTTCTGCTTCTCACCTATCTGTAGGGAAAAATAATTTTTTCTCATTTTCAAATCTAATGAAAATGCAGGGTTCATTTTGGCCTGAAATTATCATTACCAAAGAACACCAATTGGAAGCTTTGTATTTTGTGTTGGGCTGATATTAAGATGGTTAATTGAATTCAATGGACAGTGCAAATGATTGTTTAGTAACAGTGGTGGTGGTGGTGGTGGTGGATGGAATGAGTGAGGAAATCAGTTGAATGTTTACAAGAGAATTTGTAAAGCTAAGTGCAACATCAAAACTAATTTTCAAACTGTTTTGGGAGGGTATCAGCCGGGTGTCTGACATGTGCGGAAACCCATCACCATGCTTAAGAGTAACTAAACCAAGTTGAGATTTCCATGAATCCCACTTACACATGAAAATACAAGAGATAGATTGTTGGAATGGAATGCATGGTCTCTCCCTGGAGGCACACATCCTGCTTACCTAATTCTGCAAAGTATTTGGTGTAATTTGGTAAGAGGGTACCTTTGCTTGGGTACCCATGAGCGTGAGTTGGGGTAACTGCTGGAGTCCAACCAACTAAAACCATGCATCTTGCCATTAATATTGTTGTCTAGCAATTTATGAACTGGGTTGTGTATGTCCAAACATTGGCTGTTAATTACGTTAATACAGGCAACTGCATGTGTTGGACATGGTTAACACAGCTGACAAAATTTGGCAAACTTCCTGCTACTTACCTAGCTAAGGACAAGCCTATGCATCAGGGCTTTGGCTTGTAGTATTAACAGAAATTGAGTTAGAAGAAACTGTGGAGAAGCCTCTTCCAAGAACCAAAACTACTAGGCCTGCCAAAGAGGTTCAACTCTAGACTTGGTAATATTTTATTACCAAGTCTTGGAGCCAGCTCAGTACCAGGTAGACCCTGCTTTACATATCACCCTCCTCATTCGACATCTGACAAGCTCAGATTTGAGTCTTCACGAAGTGGATAACAGATACCAGAAACACCTTGGGAGCTTCTTGGTGAGCAGCAAATCTCAGCATAAAGTGCATGAGAGCATTGTTACCATCCTCCCACCCATAGCGTGGATCCTTTCCTGTACATTGAGTGATGATTCCACCATTTGGACATGTGGAGCTTCCATAGCAGATATTATCTCTGTGCATATCAGTGAAGATGGATACCAAGCCTTGGATATATGAACGTATGTATATTCCTGAATCTGTAGTCCAGGTAATTTGTTCTTACAGCTGCCATCCCACGCTTTAGACTTTCCTTGTTAGCTGTTTTATGGCTAGTGATCAAACGCAGGAAACCTTCCTGACATTACATTTTCCTACATCAAGGTCACTGAGGCCAATTAACCAGTGCACCTGTCTGCCAGCTGGAGTCAGCTAACTGAGCAGAGGCTGGAACTTGAGCTTGTGACTTTCTCATCAACATTGATCAGTGTTGCATTGGGCAATACCTGTTCTCATTTGGGATGGCATCCCTGTAAATAATAATCCTTGCATTTGTGGGGGGGAAGCTTAAATTTAGGTTCTCCATTACTGGGAACAAAAAAATCATCATTTTTGATCATTGGCAGGCAATAGGAGCCTTTGACCCTCCATTTCCTACCTTCTCCCCACACTGAATTCCCATTCAGCCTGCATCATGGGTAGAACTGATAACTCATATTTTGATGTATTATTGAATGATTCTCTGTTTAATGATTGCCTGCAAGCTGTGAGTCTCTTCCATTATGGCTTGGATGCTGATCCCTATTCTGTATTCAAATACTGTACTAAGAGTCTTGTTAATTTTGTTAATCTGTGATTTTTTAAATCTTAACATTGGTAGGGATGTTAACTCTGGCTATTGGAACAATTTCACATTGAAGATATCACATGTTAATATTAAACATTCAAATATATTGTAGCCAGAAACACAGTGAAGCTTCCCCCAACAACAGTTACCATATTAATGTTACCATATGTTACAACAACATAAATATAGCATCCACTTCTTTACCTATGAAATATAATTTTTTCACCTGAGTTTTGTTTCCGAGTGTGACTGCCACTAGGTAGGGCAGTTTAGATTGATAACCTATTCCCACTGGAAGATGAATTTAGACTACATCATCTTATTTCCTATTTCATACTCAGTAGGCAAAAGAATAAATATCTAGTCTGGCAATCTATGTTGGTAGGATGCTGTTCTCTGGATTGATTCATTGTACGTGGTTTAAGTTCCCTGGGAAGAGGGTTGAAATGAGAAACAAAACCTGAAGATAGACACAATCACCCAAATTAAAGAGCTAACAACAACAACAAAATTACATTTGTAGAGAGCTTTTCACATCGGGAGGACATCCCTGGAGTCCAGTGATAGTCTTAACAGTGTAGTGCTGAGAAGGAGCAGGGATACCATGACTTTGTTTACAATGGATGTTCTCATCTCCTCACAAACTGTGTATGAGCATCCCTCACTGAAACTACCTTGAAATATATAAGATTTTGAGGGATATTGAGGTGTCATTTTCTATAAAGGAGAAACAAAACCTCACTTGGAAACCATCACAGGCTGTGTCAGTGCTGGCCTGAAATCCAGTTCTACATTTTTGCATATACAACATTACTTCTGGCTGAGCAACAAACAAATCTAGGCACAGATTCCTACAAACCTACAGGAATTGGACCTATTTCACAGTTGGCTTGTATGGGATCAATGTATGTACAAGTTTACTCCTTCCAGTACACTTATCTTTCCATCAGCACTGCCCACCCTCAGTCAGTTCTTCTGAACACCCTATTCACTTGGCCCCAGTCATCTCCCACAACAAAAGCTCGACAAACAATCCTACCAGGTAGCCTAGATGTTTTTTCAACCAGCCCCCAGCCATCAACATGTGGCACATATATGTGGCTTGTGGCAACAGAAGCTGCCAGATCCAGTCCTCGTCCTCCCATTGTTGATGCAGCTCCACATTAAACACAACCATGTTAATGACTCCTGATCGCCAGTATTTGCACCCTGTACAAGATCACAAGAGAAGTTCCAATGAAGAGGATCCGTTTGATCTTGTGCTTTCAGAACAGTACACATTACCATCCTCCCAACACAACATCAAGCTTTTTTTAATGAGTCCTGCATCCCTGGTCTCAACCACCCTTCTTGGTAACATATGGTAACTGTTTGCGACTTTAAATCTTTATCCTTCAGTTCTGCCTCAGCACGTCCGAAAGTATTGGTTTGAGGTAGTTTTTTCAATCATATTTAAAATCATGTATATTTCTATAAGGTGCTCTCTGGGACATCGCCTTTCAAGCTGCTCCTCTTCACTGCCTTATGTCATGGCAACCAGACCTGTACACAGTGCTCCAGATGCAGCCTGACCAGAGAACTCTACAGCTTGAGTTTGACTTCTAGGGATCTGAACTCCAATGATTTGGCAATATAACCCTTATCCTGTTTATCTTATTTATTTCTGACTCACACTGTTTTGACCTGGTGAGTGATAAGTACTCCTGGGTTGCTTTTAGCTTTTCCCTTGGTGAGTTATGTCCCATTCATGGAGTACATGTACTTCTATGCAGTTTCTTACATTTATAATAATCCTTGCATTTGATATAGCACCTTATCATGTCTTTGAGACGTCTCAAAGCACTTCACAGGATATACTGTAAAGTGATTGGCTGTGTATTTTTTAGGGTAAAATTTACCTATATTCTACTTAATTTGTTAGTCTTTAGACCATGTACATACACTATCAAATTCTTACGAAAGACCTTTGCTGCCTCCTGTTCTTCCACAACCCCCACCATCTGCTAACACTACCACCAGCTTCATTTTCTTCAGCCAATTACAATTTCAAGTCAATATCCTTCACTTGCTACTCAGTGACATCAGCTGTGAAGGAGTCTTTCATGAGATACTCTGTCAACTGCCATTTGGAAGTCTAGGTACACTGTGTTGCAAGGATTCCCACAGCCAATTTATGATGTTTTGCCCACAATATACAGTTAATTCACTTTACAGTATATTCTGTGAAGTGCTTTGAGACGTCTAGAAGACATGTAAAGTGCTATATCAAATCCACGGATTATTATTATGTTAGCTCCTCAAAACAGTCTATGAGGTTGGTCTACTCTTTCTGAATGCATGACTGTCATTTATTAGGTTATGTTTAAATGAATAACATTCCATTTTCTTTCTGATGAGTGTTTCCATCAGTTTTCCAATTATTGAAGTCAGGCAAATGGGTCTGTTGTTGCCAGATTTCTTGAATATGGGAACCACTACCTTCTAAACTATTGGCACCTTACCAATGTTTATTGAAATTGACCCTCTCATAATGTCTGCCATTGCTGCATTAATCTCCTGCTTTGAATCTTTGAACCCCAGGATACGCCTTCCGGCTTGGAGAGTGCTTTATAAATCCAAGTTGACATAGTTTATTTGTCCTGATAGGTAAAACAACAACAATAAAACTCGATTTCTCTTACGCCTTTCATGTTGAGGAGACATCTCAAGGTGTTGGACAATTAGTGTTTTGGACGTGAGCTGCAGTTGGGATTGGGGAGGGTGAAGGGCAGAGGCCGAAGGAGGGTTTTGAGACTGGTCTTCAAGGTGGCAAGGGAATGGGTGAGGCGAAAGGACTGTGGACTGGAATTCCAGAGTGTGGGGGCAGAGTAGCTGAAGGTAGTGTTTTTTAGCAGCTTGATTCTGACTAGTACCTCAGCCTCTTCATGTTAGTGAAGTGACACATTGGCAAACCTACAGAAAAAAAGATGAATAGGCTATAGGGTTCGGCGATATATCGGTATATCGGTTATATCCGATATAATTTTCATATCGATATGCCGATATAGGCATTTTTAAAATAAAAATCGATATATCAAAAAAATCAGAATGCGCGCACATTGAACTACAAGACCCAGAATGCTCATCTCTATACACAATGCACAGACCGAGGTGCAAGCTGCCATATTTTATTCATAATCCTCGAATACAATATACAGGTAGGCAAGGAGTGAGGGGGGAGAGACAGGGGGAGAGACGGGGGAGAGAGACGGGGGGGAGAGACGCTGGGGTGGGGGGTGAGAGAGATGGCGGGGTGGGGGGAGAGGGACGGCGGCGGGGGGGGGAGAGAGAGAGAGAGACGGCGGTGGGGGGAGAGAGAGAGACGGCGGGGTGGGGGTGAGAGAGAGAGATGGCAGGGGGGGGAGAGAGAGACAGATGGCAAGGGGGGGAGAGAGAGAGACGGCGGTGGGGGTAGAGAGTCGGCGGGCGGGGGAGAGAGTCGGCGACGGGGGGGAGATGGGGGTGGATGTGATAATATATAGATAGATAGAGATGGGGGGGGGTGTGAGAGAGGAGAGAGACACAGACACAGACAGAAAAACACAGGGATGGAGAGAGTGAGTGTGAGAGACACAGAGAGAGAGAGATATTTACCTGAGGAAATAGGCCCCGAATGCGAGCGCACCCCCAGAACACTCAGTAGGCCAGGTAGCATCTATGGGGAAAGGAAATTGAGTCAATGTTTCAGGCCTACAACACTTCGTTTGGAATGGGGCATGTTGGGAAGGAGATGCTTTTAAGGACTAAATTTATTGCTATACAGTATTGCTCGCATTCATTCCTCTTTGTTGTAATACAATATTTCAATGCATCACTGATCTCACAACTGTAATCTTTTGCAAGCGCAAATAAAAAAAATGGTTTATAATAATAATACCGTAATTGATATAGCAGTTGATCACATTAAAACATCTCAAAAATGCTTCACAATTTTTTGTTATTGTAGTGACTCTTTACTTGTAGACAATCTTACTCTAGCAAACATTGTTTGTTTATAATAATATCCATAATTCATATAGCATTAAATCATCGCAAAATGTTTCACAATTTTTTGTTACTCTCGTGACTCTTTATTTATAGATATAGAGAGGCTAGGGGAGTAGGTAAATAGGTAGCAGATGGAATTTAATGTGGGGAAGTGTGAAGTTATTCATCTAGGTAGCAAAAATAGTAAAACAGATTACTTTCTAGAAAGGGAGAGATTAGATAGCGTTAGTGTTCAGAGGGATTTGGGTGTCCTTGTACACCAGTCACAAAAAGTTAGTTTGCAGGTACAGCAAGCAACTAAGAAGGCGAACGGCGTGTTAGCGTTCATTGCAAAAGGTTTAGAGTACAAGAGTAGGGAAGTCTTCGTGCAACTGTACAGAGCCTTGGTGAGACCGCACCTACAGTACTGTATGCAGTTTTGGTCTCCTTATGTAAAAAAGGACATACTTGCCTTAGAGCTGGTGCAGCGTAGATTCACTAGGTTAGTTCCTGGGATGAGGGGACTAACCTATGAGGATAGTTTGAATATACTAGGGCTGTATTCTCTAGAGTGCAGAAGAATTAGGGGAGATCTTATTGAAACATATAAGATTCTTAAAGGGCTGGATAAAGTAGACAAGGAAGGACTGTTGCCCCTGGTGGGAGAATCTATAACCAGAGGTCACAGTCTTAAAATTAAGGGTCAGTCGTTTAGAACAGAGTTGAGGAAACATTTCTTCACTCGGAGGGTAGTGAATTTATAGAATTCACTACCCCAGAAGGCTGTAGATGCTCAGTCCTTGAAGATTTTCAAGGCTGAGACTGATAGATTTTTTTTTAAATAGAGGGATTAGGGGATTGGGGATAGGGCAGGTAATTAGAGTTAGGTCAGAAGATCTGCCATGATCTTATCGAATGGCGGGACAGGTTCGAGGGGTCAAATGGCCTACTCCTGCTCCTAATTCTTATGTTCTTATGTTCTTATTTGTAGACAATCTTAATCTACACCTGTGAGATTTGAGCTCACAATTTGGGCTGATACTCAAGGACAGGACTGGAGAAGTGGTGAACTGAAGTATAGTACTATCTTTTTCTTGAAATGTTAAATCAAATTCCTTATACCTGTTGATATGGATGTTAAAGATCCTGCAATACTATTTAATAAGAAGAGAGTTTTCTCCCGTTGACCTGGCCATCACTCATCCAAATTAATCATAGAATCACACAACTCAGAAGGAGACTGTTCAACCCATCATATCTATGCCAGCTCTTTGAAAAGAGTCCCACTCCCACGTTCTCTCTCCTTAATCCCACAAATTCATTCTCCCCAAATACCTATCCATTTATCTCCCACAAATATACAGTCAATTCACTTTACACTTTACAATTCACTGTGAAGCGATTTTGAAATGTCTAGAAGATGTGAAAAGCGCTATATCAAAAATGCAAGGATTATTATTATATCTTGAAAGTCATTATTGAATCTGCTTCTACCACTTTCAGGTAATGCATTCCAGATCAGAATAACTCAGATACCCATACCCATGCAAATGTTTCATTTTTAAGTACCTGTATACAGTATTTGGTTGTTAATTTTATGTCCACAATTGAGACTTTGATGGGTGCAGAATTGTTGCCATATTTGCCATACTTCATATGAGAATAATTTGTGTGGGACTATGTTGACTATATAGGTCAGTGGTTCCCAATCTTTTTTTGCTGCGACCCTAAATTGGCCACCAACAGGACCTCCCGACCTGAAGCGAAGCTCAGCCAAGACGATGTCTCTGTCTCTTTTGTGGACTCAGTGCAACTCGCTAGTACAGTCTTTCATACAGATTGGTGAGCGGTGTCGCCTCGGGCACTTTTCGGCATTAATAAAGGGAAAAAAAATTCTGATGACCATTCGTGACCCTACTGAGGACCCATGCAACTCTAATTTGGGTAGGGATCTGAGGTTGGGAACCACTGATATAGGCAGTATAAAATTGCAAACTCTTTCTTAATTGTATCTATTCACGTATCTTACAATCGTATCCAGTTAATATTTGAAGGGGTTAATTGATACAGCTTCCACTGGTTTATTTGAGGTCCAGGGGTTAGTGAGGCCGGAAGGTAATCTAATATCTAGTCTCTAGAGACTTGTTAATTTGTAAACTGAACCTTCCAATTTTCATGTTCAGAGCACACTCCCTTCCTGCTGTCATCACTTCTAGACTGGGTTGTGCTGTGACAGCCTGAGGCTGGGAAGGAAACCTACACATTTGCTAATAGACACTCTTTGCCTTTGGCTAAAATCAAGTGTATTTCTAACAGTACTGTTCTAGGAACTGTATTACAAAGCTAGGTGGGAGAGTAAGCTGTGAGGATGACACAATAATTATTATTAGTAGTAGTATTATTAAGAAGAATGCAAAGGGATATAGACAGGCTAGGTGAGTGGTGGAGTATAATGTGGAGAAGTGTGAAGTTATTCACCTAGGTAGTAAAAATAGAAAAGCGGATTATTTTCTAGAGGGGGAGACGAGGTAGCATTAGTGTTCAAAGGGTGTCCTTCTATACCAGTCACAAAACGTTAGTATGCAGATACAGCAAGCAACTAGGAAGACTAATAGCAAGTCGGCATTCATTGCAAAAGGGTTAGAGTACAAGAGCAGGGAATTATAGGTGATTTTATAGAAACCTATAAGATTTTTAAGGGGTTCGACAGAGTAGACAGTGTGAGACTGTTTCCTCTGGTTGGAGAATCTAAAACTAGGGGTCGTAGTCTCAAGATTAAGCCTTTTCGAACAGTTGTGGAAACATTTCTTCATTCAGGGGACAGCGAATTTGTGGAATTCTCTACCCCAGAACACTGTGGATGCTCAATCCTTGAACATATTCATGACTGAGATTGATAGACTTCTAAAGGATAGAGGGATTAAGGAATATGGGAATAGGGTGGGTAAATGGAAGTATGTTAGAAGATCAGCCATGATCTTATTAAATGGCTGGGCAGACTGGAGAGGCCGAATGGCCTACTCCTGCTTTTATTTCTGATGTTCTTATGTGCTTGATTATGGAGATTGATTGAGTAACTTGATCATATAGAAATGATCATGGCAATATTAAGAATTGAACCATTGCTGCCTTTTGCATGGTTTTAGAGGCTGACATTTGTATATAGATATGTAAGTGTGTCTATGACCCACCTTGGGGACTTAGTTAAGATACTGCACCTGAAACTTGACATTATTTTTGCAATATGATTAATATAGACCGGGGGTGGTGGTGGGGAGGGGGAAGGAATTATCTGCTGGAGATTCTGTGCAGTTTGCAACATCGGTAAATCTGAAGCAGTTTTGTTCCAAACATAATTTCTATTGACTGTGTCTCGGAGAAATCAGCTGAGTATTGCCACTGAAACTTGATTTCAGCCATGATGCATACTTCTTAATTCACACATCCACCTCCCACCAATTCTGAGACAGGATCAGAGCAAGTCGGTTCATTGATAATAATAAACCTTGCATTTGATACAGCGCTTTACACATCTTGTAGACATCACAAACGCTTCATAGAATATACTGTATGGTGAATTGACTCTATATTTGTGAGTGAAATGCGGCCGCCAATTGCGCTCAGCCGTGTCCCACAAACAGTCGGGAACTGAAGTGACAAATTTATTATTGTTTTATTTTCTTCAGGGATTATTATCAGGCGTGAGGAGTAAGGAAACTTGCCCAAGGTTTCGACTTGCCAGGATTCAAACCCAGGTTTCTCAGGACTTCACAATAAGGAGATAATCCAGATATAGCCCTTAAAATACACTGAGTTAAGCGGTTCAGTGGGTTTATGGGATTGAAGTGACAATATGAGTATATCATACAAAGATTACTAATCATCATAGAATTACATAGTGCAAAAGGAGGCCATTTGGTCAATCATGTCTGTACTGGCTATTTTAAAAGAGCTGTCCAAATCAATCCCATTCCCGCACGCACTCCGTATAGCCCTGCAAACGTCCTCCACAATGCTAACCAACAGGCTATTATTGAGTCACATCTAAATCCAGATCACTACATCACATCTAGTTACAGACAGTTTGGAGCTGAGACATACCCTAGGCCAATTGAAAAAGTGCGGAAATATTTGCCAAACATTGCAGATAAATTTGACAAATTTACCCAGAAAATTGCAGAGGGTTGATTGGTGCTATTGAGGGATGCATTTTGTGAAACAACCCAGATTAAAACTATAGACATATGTTTCCTGAACATGTAGTTGTGTTTCAGATACAAAAAAATGTTAATGTGAATAGTACAGCACTTACCACAAATTGATGGCTCAGCTTAGGCCATAGCGGAGTCTAGTACACTGTGTGTATAGGTGTGTAGTGGGGCCTAGAACATTTGTGTGTACAGGTGTGTAGTGAGGCCGATGATCTGCTCGGATGATGGGACTTTACAGAGTCCTATCATCCAAGCGGATTTGGGATATGCATGGTACTATTTATTTTTTACCATTTTTGTCTTCTAGAATTATTAAAATACTAAAAGTTTCAGGATAGATGGAAAATGTTTGGCCATTAAGCCCATAATTGTCCCAGCGCTTTCCCTGGATTGTTTTTATTTCATCCACAAAATATACAGTTACTTTGCAGTGTATTCTGTGAAGACTTTTGAGACATCTCAAAGACGTGATAAGGTGCTGTACCAAATGCAATAATTATTTTTGGCTTTATTATTACACACATATTTATGATTTGTGAAATTTAACCCTCAGTGGTTGTTGTTGTGAAGGCATATGCAGCAACCAATCTGTGCCACACACAGCACTGATTTAACCATCAGTTTTAGTGAAGTTGGAGAGAGAGGAATTGAGGGCATCAGGAGAGTGGCCAAGGCAAAGAATCAGAGGTGGTATTGTGGTTACACTCCCCCACTTGCAACTGGCGGATGGACAGTTTCAATGAGGAATGTATCAAGCCTGGGACTGAGAGACAGGAAGGCCATTGTTTATTTCATGGCTACTGGGTGATTTTAAAATGGTGTGTGACAGAGGAGGTTAAAATTATTGGAGCAGCACCTTGGGCCAGCTAAACAAATACATTTTCTGTTCTCCAAATAATCCTGAGGGACTTCATAAGGAATGGGAGGTTTCCAAGGGGACGAAACCATGTCCGTGTGTATCACATGCATACACCTCACATGAACCCAGACCCCCTTCTCCCCCCGTACCAACACACACACATGCAAACACACACACATGCAAACACACCGACAAAAACACACATGTGAACAACCTCAAGTATATTGCACACCAAACAGAGGTACAGAATCGCTTGTCACTGAGACAGTTATTGCAGGATGGTGACAGGGAGCATAAGTGTGCAGTCTTAGTTAGTGTGCAGTCACTGAGTCTCACTGGCCCTGACATACAGCCAGAGGCATTGCTTAAATGTCTACTGTTTTATGCTGAGATAATGATAATTGGGTCATTCATTAAGCCTTTGCAACTGTTTTTCTCCAATTCTGAGCACTCCACTGTACGAGATACCAAGGCTATGGAGAGGCTAAGGAGGAGATTCATTAGGGGAATGATCATAGAATCATAGAATCATAGAATTTTACGGCACAAAAGGAGGCCATTCGGCCCATCTAGTCTGTGCCGGCTCTTTGAAAAGAGCGATTCAATCCCACTGCCCTGCCCGCTCCCCATAGCCTAACAGACCCGTTCTCCCTAAATAAAGATCTAATTCCCTTTTAAAAGTTGTTATCGAATCAGCCTCCACCACCTTTTCAGGCAATGCATTCCAGATTCGAACAACTCGCTGAGTGAAAAAATTTCTCCTCAGCTCCCCTCTACTGCGCCTTGAAACTATTTTAAATCTGTGACCACGAGTCACAGATTCACCCACGAGTGGAAATAGTTTTTCTCTATTTGCCCTGTCGAAACCCCTCATGATCTTATAAACCTCTATTAGGTCTCCCCTCAATCTTCTCTGCTCCAGAGAGAATAACCCTAGCCTATCTAGCCTCTCCTCATAGCTGAAGTCTCTCAATCCTGGCACCATCCTAGTAAATCTTCTTTGTACCCTTTCCAATGCCTTCACATCCTTTCTGTAGTGTGGTGACCAGAATTGAACACAGTATTCCAGCTGAGGCCTCACCAAAGTCCTATAGAGGTTAGTCAGCACTTCCTGACTTTTGTACTCTATACCTCTATTTATAAAGCCTAGTATCCCATATGCCTTCTTAACAGCCTTGTCTACCTGTCCTGCCACCTTCAACGAGTCACTAACACAAATCCCCAGGTCTCTCTGTTCCTTTACACAATTTCTAATGATGTTAGAAATTGGTGGCTTTACTTCTGAAGAGAGACTGGAGAAACTCAAGCTTTTTTCAGGTTGAGAGGAGACCTGAAAGAGGTGTTCAATATGTTGCAGAATTTTGATAAAGTAAATGGAAGAATCATTTTGCACTAGTCACTGAGCCAGTAACTGGAGGGCAAAAGGCAAAATATTGCACCTATTGGAAATCTGAGATAAAAACAGAAGTTGCTGGGAACACCCAGCAGTTAATTGATCTGAAACGGTAACTCACTTCCCTCTCTCCATAAATGCTGCCTCACCTGCCGAGTGTTCCCAGTGAGTTCTGTTTTTATTTCAGTAACTATTGGCATGACTTTAAAATCATTATGAAAAAGCAGAGAGAGGTTAGATTATTTTTGTGAATAGGGTGATTAACAGATAGAATTTCCCAGCAAAAATGAAGATTGGATAAATCTTTGAGCGCTGACACAGGCACAATGGTCAGAATGACCTCTTTTATACTTCAAAACTCTGATTCTCTGATTCAATATAGAAGTCTCGTGAGCAATCCTGTGGAATCCTCCTCTCCCTGGGATTCTCCCATGCCCCCACTCCCCTTCCAACTCCTCCTCTCCCCTCTAGCTTCATAGTCATGAACCATAAGGACACTATTTAGGAGAGATGAATTCAGCCCAACAGCATTCCTGATGGCTTAATCACAGATGGGATGCAGTGTGAGGTTTCCTTCAGCCAAAGTTCTGGTGTTTAAAATCATTCTACATGGGGCTGGGAATGACTGGGAGATGGGATCATTGTAGCTTGTTAGTCAGTAAGTGGGTGGGCAGAAATTCCTCCCTGGTCGAGATTTCTACTATATTCATGGTATTTAAAAATATCTAAATTTAAAAGAAAACTGACTTCAAAATTAAGACTGCATTTAAAAATCATCCAAAATGCGCACATAGGAAAATAGGAATAGCAGTAGGCCATCCAGCCTGTTGAGCCTGTTCCGCCATTTAATTAGATGATGGCTGATCTGTATCTCCACTAATCCTTTCAATTCCAATTTTCTGCTTTCTCCCCATATCCCTTAATACCCCAACGTACCAAAAAATTATCAACCACACTCTTGAAGGTATGGATGGATCCATCATCCACAATCTTTTGGGGGAGATAATTCCAGATTTCTACCACCCTTTGAGTGAAAAAATGCTTCCTGATTTCACTCTTAAATGGGCTGGTTCTAATTTTAAGACTATGTCTCATTGTTTTGCATTCCCCTACCAGAGGAAATAGCACATGGTGAACTTCTAAAACAAACATTCCAAGGCAAGTTCTTTCCCCCACTTCCCCTGGAATAGCCAGCGAGTTCTGCTGTGTTCCCTAAATCTAATGTGTCAGAAAACATTTGCATCATTAACACATTATAAAGCACTTGACATCACACCACCATTTATTCAATTCTATGAGTGGCTGGAATGGACAATGAGATCAGTTGTACTGTAAGTTAGGATTGCAGTGTTGGACACTCTCTTGTACCGTATCCAGGTACCATGTATCATAATTCGTCTAGAACGAGGAGCATCTCTAGGTTATTATTGTAGCTGAATCCTGATCGTATCTTCGGTCATCCTCCTACCCCGACCCTCCCCACCTTCCACCCTTCCTGATCCCAACCACCAGCCCTGATTGTCCAGCACTTTGGGATGTCCTCCTGAAGTTATAGGCGCAGTACAAATGTAATTTGTTGTTGTCCTCATCTGACATTCACCCAGTTAGGTTGGTTAGTGGTTAGGAGTAATGAGCCTTGACAGGTCTCCTCCCCTTGTCCTTTTCCAGCTTGTAAGTGCTGAGGCTAATTTTAGCATAATGTTCCCCTTCTTGGCTGGGATCAGCTAACTGTGTACACAAGGAGAACCTGTATGGCTCCATTTCACACTTGTTGAGGCCTTCACCAACTGAGCTACTGCAGAAAAGCAAAATGAGGAAGAATAAAGTCCGTTTACATTCCATACAAACCATCTACGGTGAATGTGCATCTCTTTCAGTTTAAATGGTCTTAAAGTCACTGGCTCAGCAGAGGTTAAAATATATCTTATTTTAAGACTTTCTCCCCTGTTGAAAGACAGAAAAAAGTTGTTTTTGGCCCAGCTTGACGGGATCGGCTTACTTTTAATTGCCGCCTCCATCTCTTCTCTGCACAGTTCATCCCCTTCCTTCCTCCGTGGAACACATACTGTATCCATTTTTCAGCCGTCCCTTGTCCTACATTTAGTACCTGTTAATGGAACCTTTCTACAGCCAAGATGATTGTTATTACAGCTGGTATACGCTGCCCGTGAATAAAGGCTCCCTTACAGCAGTTTCACACAGGCAGGAAATCTAGTCGGTGCCACTCATGTGTGAGAGGCACTTATTTCACAAGCAGCCATTAACATGGCAGTACTTCATCTGTATAAGGGGAAGTGGGGAGAGGGACAATGAAGGGAAGAGAGACAGTAAAGGAGAGAGGGCGGTGGGGGTAGAGGTTGGATACAGGATCTAAGCCTCTTCAGATTCATTATTGAGCTCACTATTCCAGCGCCTTGGGACATCCTCTTGACGTGAAAGGCACTATACAAATGTAATTTTGTTGTTGTTGTAGGGTGGGGGGGGGGAGGGTGGGGGCGTGGGGGGGAATCCACCTCAAGTCTGCAGCCTAATTGATGAGCTCATTTTTGACATCAAAGCGATGCTTTAATAATAATAATCCTTGCATTTGATATAGAGCTTTTCAGATCTTCCAGACATCTCAAAGTGCTTCACAGAATAACAACAACAACAATATTGCACTTATATAGCGCCTTTCACATCGGGAGGACATCCCAAAGCACTGAACAGTCAGGTCGGGACCTGAACGGGGGGAGCGGGGGGGGTCAGGGTAGGGGGAAGGAGAGTGGAAGAGTTAGTGGGGCAGCCGAAAGTGCAGTCGAAGAGGAAGGTCCTGAGACCGGCCTTGAAGTAGGAAAGGGAGGAAGCAAGGCGGAGGGGCCGCGGGATGGAATTCCACAGAATATACTGTAAAGTGAATTGACTGTATACTGGTGGGCAAAACGCAGAAGCCAATTGCGCACAGCAGTGTTGCACAAATAGTCTTGGATTGAAATTCAAAAAAAAAAAAAAATTGGGGAGGGATTATTATCAGGCATGTGGAGTAAGGAAACTTGCCCAAAGTTTCGCCCTGACCTGCCTGGATTCGAATACAGGTCTCATGCTTGTAAGACGAGTGCTGTAACCACTGAGCTATAGGACTCCACAATAATCCACTTTGAAGACCAAATATCCTTCATCCCCCAAAAATAATCCACCAATATCGAGCAGGAATGTGCAGGAGTGAGTAGCCAATTCAGGCAGGAAGCATCATGATGGCTGCCTGAGTGATTACTAAAGATCTTTCTAAAGGATTTGTATTCTTCCTACTCACCTCTGTGTTGCTATCTTTATTCTACATGGGTGCTGGACTCATTTAAGAAGCAGTTTGGTGATGCAATGGGAAGGCAGTAAAGCAGGTATTGTGGACGGAAGTTCAAATGGGCCAAAGGGTCTCCTTTGTATGGAGGATCTTCTTAGAAATGGCAAGCTTGGATAAATATTTGTGATGCTGATAACATTGAGATGAAGGATTTCTTGTCAGAAGGGAGGGAACTGCAATCTGTGTGGCTGATTTCTCGATTTCTTCTCATTCCTAGGATGAATTGGACCTCACCGACAAAAATCGAGATGCTATGTTCGCTTTGCCTACAGAGAAGAAATGGCAAATATACTGCAGCAAAAAGAAGGTATGGAATGGGCAGGATAAAAACAGTCAGCGTTTAGATTGCACTTTTCACTCAAACAAATGATTGGCTCAAAATCTTTTCAGGATTGAAAATTGATTAGGAATGAATGTTTTTACAGAGACGATAACAGCACCTAATCTGCACCAACTAGTCCTATAATGTAAACAGCAATTAGATGAGGGGCCAATTTTTAAAAATTCCATGATAAATTTAGATGAGGGAAGGAATGCAAAATAGGATGACCAGCAGAAACAAATAGAAAAGTAGGAGGGAGGGTTGGGTGTCTCAATGTTCCCTGGAATCACAAGGCAGTTGGAATCTGAATAATTTTATTGACACGCTCAAAATGGGAAGATAATCTAGAAATAAAAAATAAACGTGATCCTAATATAGAATGTTATTTAGGCAGCCGGATTCTGGAAACCCATCAATCGTTTTTCCCCGGGAACTTTGTGGGCAGATCAGGGTTGTGCGTACACCAGTGATTCTATGAAAGACCACTAGTCACAGCAGTTATTTTGAACAATTTTGCCCAGTCCAGTCCATTGAATGTCTTGCTCACTAATTGTTTGATCCATCGTGTGTAACAGAGGGTAATTAGACTTGCAGCTTACAATGTGCTACTGTGTTCTAATTATATTTGGCAGAACATCAACTGAGCACCAAATATTAAATTACAGAGTCTCCTTTCTTGGGATCAAGATTCAATATTTGGGGTGCCAGGAGTGAAGGGGGAGGGGTTCAGCACAGTGTGATATGGCAGTGAGGTGGGAAGGGTTTAGCACAGTACATAAAAAACAACTTGTATTTTAACTACCCCCTTCACGTGGGGTAGTGTCCCAGAGAGTTAGGAGAGAGGTGACTCTGAACACAATCAAAAAGGAAGGTCTTTAGACAGGATTTGAAGGTAAAGAGGGAGGAGGCAAAGCAGAGGATTGGGGGAGAGAGTTTTGGGTGTAGTGACTGAAGGCAAATCCACCAATGGTGGAATGGAGGGCATGAGGGAGGCCAGAGTCAGCCAAACAGATGCTGCACTTGGTGGAGTGTTGGGGTAAGCAAGAGAGAATAGGTCGGGAGGTGAGAGGGAATTAAGTGATTGAGAACAAGTAAGAGGATTTTGAAATCGATCTGTTTATTGATTGGCAGCAGTGGAGCCTGGCAAGGACGGGTGTGATGGTAAGGGAGCAGGATTGGCTGTGCAGGCAAGAAAAGCCAGGATAACAAGTTTTTTTCAAATAACTTTGTGACTCAATCAAAAAAAATCACAATTTGGAAATACATAAGTAATCATCCTGTATTCAATGCAGAACATCGTTCGTTGAGGACGTCCCCAGAACCTTGAGGACGTCCTCCTGACACAAACGGTGCAATATATATATATATATTATAATTTTGTTGTTGTTATGAAGGGACCTTGGGGGTACTGAGCCCTTGATCCAGGAATCCACTTCCCTTGACAGTTTGACTGACATTTCACTGTGGAGTGGAAATCAATATCTGGGTTAGCTAAAGCTTGATTGTTGGAATGGCATTTGAGAAAATCTGAGAATACAGATGGCATTTAGATTCTGATGGTCTACCTTTGGGAAATACTTTAGAGCACACGTATTGATGCTGCCAGCTTGATGTCGTGGCCAAAGGACTGTTGCAAATTGCCAGTTGCAGGGCTTTGCTCTTCATCACACAATCTTTGAGCAGTAATGGCATTAAATTGTCTTCACATGAACGACAGTGGCTTTGTTTCTAATGGCACAAGACTTGAACACTGCTGGCCTCATGATTGTTAGCAAAGTAAGCGGGGAGAGATGAGAATGAATTTCCTCACTCAGAGGATTGAGTGCAGAATTCATTACCACAAGAGGCTATTAAGGCTGGATCAATAGGATCATTGAAAACGAAACTGGATAACAACAAAATTACACTTTTATAGCATCAGGAGGACGTCCCGAGGTGCTGGACAGTTATTGCTTCAGACTAGGGAACGGCGATATATCGGTATATCGCTAAAACCCGATATGATTTTCATATCGATACGCCGATATAGACATTTTAAAAATATCGATATATCGAAAAACGGTATATCGAGGTAAAAACTCGGGATGCGAGCACAATCAACTACAAGACCCAGAATGCTCATCTCTATACACAATGCACAGACCGAGGTGCAAAGCCGCCATCTTGTATTCATAGTCCTCGAATACAATATACAGGTATGCAAGGGTTGGGGGGAGAGAGACGGCTGTGGGTGGGGGGGGTGAGGGGGAGAGAGACTGCTGGGGGGGGGGTGAGGGGGAGAGAGACGGCTGGGGGGAGGAGGAGAGGGGGAGAGAGATGGCTGGGGGGAGGGGGAGATAGACGGCTGGTGGGGGGGAGAGGGGAGAGAGACGGCTGGGGGGGGGGGGAGAGATACGTTTGGGAGGGGGAGAGGGGGAGAGAGATGGCTGGGGGGAGAGGGGGAGAGAGATGGCTGGGGGGGAAGGGAGAGAGAGACGGCGGGGGGGGGGTGGAGGAGAGGGGGAGAGAGACGGCTGGGGGGAGGGGGAGAGAGACGGCTGGGGGTGGGAGGGAGAGAGAGACGGCGGGGTGGGGGGGGGGGGGAGGGAGAAAGAGACGGCTGGGGGGGGGGGGGGGGAGAGAGACGACGGGGTTGGGGGGTGCGAGAGGGGGACACGGGGGGGGGGGGGGGGGGGAGAGACGGGGTGGATGTGATAACATACAGATAGATAGAGATGGGGGGGGATGTGAGAGAGGAGAGAGGGAGAGAGACATAGAGAGACACAGACAGAAAAACACAGAGATGGAGAGAGTGAGAAACACAGAGAGAGAAAGATATTTACCTCCTGAGAAGATAGGCCCCAAATGCGCGCGCACACAGAATGCGCGCGCACCCGGAATGCGCGCGCACTCCGATGCGCGCGCATGCGCAGTACGAAAAAACTAAAAATATCGATATTTTGGTATATCTCAATATGAGCCAACCGATATATCCATATCCGGAAAATTCCCATATCGCCGTTCCCTACTTCAGACCCGAGCTGAGGATGGGGACGGGAGGGAGGGAAGGGGGGATTTAGAAGTTGCCGATGGGTACATCAAAGAGGAGAGTCTTGAGGCGAGACCTGAAGGAGACCAGGGAGGGGGCGTGGTGGAGGGACTGTGGGATGGAGTTCCAGAGGTTGGGGGCAGAGTGGCTGAATGCTCACCCTCCAATGGTGGGGCGGGTGGGTCGGGAGACGTGGAGCAGGCCAGAGCCTGCTGAGCGGAGATGGCGGGCAGGTTGGTAAGGGGATAGGAGGTCACGGATGTAGGGTAGGGCGAGGTGTGGAGGGCTTTAAATGTGAGGAACATGATCTTGAATTGGATCCTCTGGTTGATGGGGAGCCAATGTGCGAGGATGGGAGAGATTAGGTCATGGAGTTTGGAATGGTAGAGGACACGGGCCGCAGAGTTCTGGACCCATCCCTACTCTCCAGCTACCTCCCCATCTCCAACCTCCCATTCCTCTCCAAGGCTCTGGAACGAGTCATTCCTTCCCAGCTTCGTTCCTTTCTCTGTCGCTATTCCTTCATCGAATCCCTGCAATCCAGCTTCCGTGCTGCCCTTAGCATGGATACACAATTTGTCAAAGACCCTAATGACATTCTAAACATCTGTGATCAGGTCTCACCCTCCCTAGTTTCAAGTCTTGCCTCAAGACCCTCCTCCTCGACGTTCCCATCGATCACCCCAAATCCCACCCTCTCTCTCATCCTCCCAAATCCCAACCCCAGCTCGGGTCCGAATCCTTGACTGTCTAGCATCTTGCGATGTCCTCCCAACGTGAAAGGCGCTATACAAATATATATTTACAGTATATTCTGTGAAGCACTTTCAGATGTCTAGAAAACATGATAAGGAAGGCACTACATCAAATGCAAGGATTAAAAAAAAACTTGATTTATTCTAACCATAACTTGATGATCAAAAGAATGAAACCTCATTTTTCCTAAGAGGCAGGTATTCACAAAAAAAAATGTTTTTAAAAACAGGGGAAAGAAAAATAATGCAAATGGAGATATTAAACATAAAAAGTTGCTCCCTGCAATAGATTGGGCACTGTATGACAAACCTCACGCACATCTGTAAGTGTTTCTGAAGTTTGGCATCACAGCCCAGCATTAAAACACTGTTTTATATATATATATATGTGTGTATAATATATATATGTATAATATATTTGTAATGTATAAGAATATTGTGAATACCGAATCCAATCAGAATCCCTGATCTAATGATATAAAACAGGAAGGTGGTATACTTAATACGGTACCAGTAATATTTATTTAAATATTTGGCCCAGGATCTGCATTCCCCCTTGGGGTGAGAAAATGTGTTTTCTTAAATAAATAAGAAACCCATTCCGCCAGCTGACAACACTTGACTTGGCGAGCAGGTCTTTTTCTCAGTTGTCAATCAGATGTCCAGCATTCTATCCCCTACTTCAAAAATCACTTCCAAGCTGCAAGTTTCTCAACTGTGTGTATATGTTGTGCAGACTAGTGACCAAACTGTCCCAATTTGAAAGGCATTATACAGATGTAATGTTCTTCTTGTTGTTGTAATGGTTAATTTGATATAAAGGAGCTGCCTGGACCACGTGTCTTGTTATTGTCAACAGTCAAGCAGTGCAGTGGTGGATAGGTGAGTTTGGGGGTGGGAGGGGATTCACCGAAGAGATGGTCCAAGGGGTGGGGTGTATGCAGAATCTAAGCAGCATGTCTCAAGGCTAGTTGAGCCGGGGCTCAGGCAAAGGAGAACATTTTTAAATGGGCAATTTGCTGCTGCAGAAAATCCAAACACAAGTACAAGAAAATGGAACAAAAGAAAACCAGTCTGTAGTTTTGTGTTGGGGAAAAAAAGACTTTTGGTGGAACACTGATCTGTCACCCCAGTGACCTTTCAATTCAGACAGATGGGAAAGTACCTCTACCATCCGTGGCCACTTCCAATTTCACACCGAATTAGAGACGGCCATTTCGGTTTGTTCAACCAAATAATCATAGGCCCCAGGCTTCAATTCATTGGTGTTTTGTCTGTAGATCGAGCTAGATGATTAAATTGTAATTGGTAAAGTACCGGTGGGAGAGGAAGGGACATAGTAACATAGAAATGCAATCCTGAATTGCAATATTTTGACAAATTGATGTACTGTACTTTTCGCCCACAAATACAGTCCATTCACTTTATAGTGTATTCTGTGAAGCACTTTGAGACGTCTAAAAGATGTGAAAAGCGCTATATCAAATGCAAGTACAGTATTATTATTGTGATTAGTACTTGATGTGCAAATGCTTAATCTTAAGAGCTTTGCATTGGGAATCACACTCTCTCTCCTAGGTGAAAATTCTGTACAAATGGAGTACTGTAGCTCAGTGCTTAGAGCAAGCGAGAAACCTAGGTTTGATTCCAGGCAGGTCAGGACTAAAGCTTGGGAAAGTTTCCATTATTACGCCTAATAATAATCCCTTAAAAAAATTACAATTGGTCAATCCATGACTGTTTCTGGGACACTGCTGTGCGCAATTGGCTGCCGCATTTGCCCACAAATATACAGTCAATGCACACACTCTCTCTGTAAGAATACATCATGCTATACATCATACATTTCGCCCATAAATATACAGAAGATGTGAAAAGCACTATATAAAATACAAGGATTTTTATTTTATTATAAATATTCCTGATTCCTAAAAGTAACATATAAAAACTCCACGCTATTCATCCATTCACCCTCACATGCAAACTTGAGAACATTTTCCTAGACGGGTGAAAGAGAGGACAAATTGGCATCGAAACACTTAGGACAACAACATTTCAGCACCTCTAATCCATATGAGCAAGTACTCCACTGTGCACAAGTGAGTTTCTGCGCTATTGAGACTGGCTGCCGATTATATGGAACAGGCCAGGGTTGAATAATGGAGACATAGGCGTGATTGGAATCAAGGAATTTGTACTTGTTACTGTTAGGTACATATAGAATCATAGAATTATACAGCATAAAAGGAGGCCATTTAGCCCATCATGTATATACAAGAATTTGCTTGCGGAAGAAGACCCAAGTCCATCTAGTTTGCCTTCCACCATCCTGGTATTCGCTTGACATGTGGTGTCCCAAACTATATACTGTACCATGAGATATTATTTTCTAGCAGAAATGTATCTATTTTGTTCTTGAAGCAAAAACACTTTCTGATTCCATGTTCTCTCTAGGGAGCCTGTTCCATAAATTTACTACTCGTAAAGTGATGTCTTTACAGATTTGTTAGGAATTTACCCCGTTTCAATCGCAGGGTGTGTCCTCTGTTTTTATTGTTTGGTGCAAACAGCTTACTGTAATGGTCTACATTATCTATTCCCTTCAGAATCTTAAAGAACATAATCATATTAACAGTAGACCAGGGACTATTTGTACAGAAGTTTCCCCTAGGAGAGAGTCCAGATACAAGATAAATTCCACAACAGATAGGCTAGATTTCTGTTTAAGAAGAAGCTTCAATGGTCTCCTTTTATTCCATGCATTCTTGATTCTTGTCTTGGAGGAATACTTTGCTATCAATGACACCCCACCCCTGCATATTTTGCAATGATGTAGCTGTGAGCTCCCCATAGTTGGGTCTATTGAATTGCATAATGAGTGTGGCTGATCTCAATTGCTCTGCTATTCATCATCTTGTCTATAGTGGTTTCACTGTGTTGGCTGAGTGACAGTGGTAAAAGGCTTGTAAATTGACCCCTGGAACAGTGAATGAGTTTAATTGAAAACGTACTGTCCCTTACTAATCATGCTGAGGCTGAGCCTTATCTAAATCAGGTGACAGTCACATTTGAAGGGCTGGGAGTTGTACCAACTTTCCGAGGAGTAGTCTGTTTTGTTTTCCATGAGGTACCAGTCAGTGCATTTAAATAATTGATACTCCTTTCGATCAATACTTGAAGAAAATAATGTCAAAGGTTCAAAGAAAAAGCAAGGGACGGAATAGAACAGATCTTTCTGGGGGACGAGCTTGCTGCATCAACAACAACAAAATTACATTTGTATAGTGCGTTTCGCGTTGGGAGGACATCCCAAAGTGCTGGACAGTCAGCGTTTCAGACCTGAGCTGGGGTCGGGATCGAGAATGGTGGAGGGAAGGGAGAGGAAGAGGAAGTGACCAATGGCACTCGCAGAGATAGAGTGGGGAAGGCCATGGAGAGCTTTATAATTATTAATTATTCACTGATAAAACGGGCTGATTTACGTCCTCTTGTGCTCCAAATTTTCTGTGATTCTGTTATCCACTGCAAACTGTGGGTTTACTTTGGGACTTTGCAATTTCGCTTCCTCCTCCCTTTCTAGAACCTTCCTCATCTGCTCCCTGTATTCCTGACAGCAATTAGCTGTGAAACTCTGCAAAATAATCTGGATATACATATCCAGAAATGCTAGAGGTATTTTTAGGTTTTAAGTCATCGAGAGAGGTTGCAAGACAAAATGTTTTGGAAGAGAGGTACAGATGACAGCAGTATGGTATCTGAAGGCTCGGCCACCGACTGTATAGTGGGAAATGATTAGTGATCAGTCGGAAGATTGACTGGAATACAACACTTGCTGGCAATAGCTCTCAAAAAAATGTGAGTTATTTGCGATTCCAAAGACTGAAGGATATACTTAGGCCTTCAAGCCTAGGAAATATACATTACATCATCCCCTTTGGCCTGATGACCCTTGCAACTATTGAAACATGACCCTTGAATTCTCATTATGGTCTAGACCTCATTCTCTCTATTTGTAGAACTAAGGATTGATTTTGAGATAAAATGATCACTGAAGATGCTTTATTCTATAAATGTAGCCTCAAGCAAGACTTTCATATAATAAAAATATAATAATCCTTTCAGTGACTAACTTCCTTGGAGGGGTCAGCATGGTGAGGTAAGCGGGGTCTCCTTGGAGCTAAACCAGCTCCAATGTGACATGTTTGGCAATGGAATATCATAATCATGTCAGCCCTTTGTGAGGGTCTCTAGTCCATTTCCTGAGCCAGGCCATTTTGCAGTAATCCAGGGCACTGCTGATGGCAACACAGCCCAGCCCATCAGCAAGATCTGGAAGGGCAGACAGGTCATTGGGGGTAGATCAGTCACTGGGGGCAGACCAGTCACTGGCACTCAGCTGCTGTTAACCCTGTAAGCCAAAGCCCTAAAAGGCAGGATGGTCCTGGCTGAACAAGTAGCAGGAAAGCTTGGAATATCAATGGCAAACTATGGTGGTTTTAGCTTGTTAGACTCCAGCAGTTACACCAACTGGCAGCTCCATGACTTGTCTCTTGCTAACCTGTGCCTAATTCTTTCCAGAATTAGGTAAGCATGATAAAATATAATAATAATCCTTGCATTTGATATAGCGCTTTTCATATATTCTAGACATCTCAAAGCACTTCACAGAATATACTGTAAAGTGAATTGACTGTATATTTGTGGGTGAAATGTATGATGTATAGCATGATGTATTCTTACAGAGAGAGTGTGCGCATTCCATTCTAACAATCTATCTCTAGGATTTCCATGTGTAGGTGGGATGTTTGGAAATCTCAGCTTGGTTTGGAGACTCTGAGATGAGGTTTCACAGAGTGGGTCAGGTAAACTGAAAGCCCGACTGCTGACAGTGGGAGGTTAGGGCAGGGAACATGAAGCAGCTTGGTGTCCACTGAATGGAGGGAGTGGCCACGTTGGTTCATTTGTGAAATTTAGTTCTAGCACTGTGGGATCTGAATTATTATTTTTTTGGAAATTATATATTTATTTATAAATATATTTATGACATAATCAAAAAATCCACACACAGATGCACACATTTTTAGGGTTCCACTCTCTGTGTGCACCACAACAATGTTGCGCGCCCACACACACCTTGAGAAGGCCACTCGCCGCCTTTGGAAGGCAAACTGATGTGCACCTGCACAATAAACATGTACGTACACATGTTTATTGTGCATACATTTTCCGGACTCTCTTTGGTTACGTATTAAGCATCCTTCTGTACCTTTACACTTTTTTTACAACCATGTTGGGTGCGCTCATGGGCCGCCCGGTGATATGCACAGCATCGTCTCCTGCCAGGGTCAGGCCCCATTTGGCTGATCCGAATTTCAGCTGATCCCTCAGTACTGTACATGGTCCCTGATCCGAGGGTGTGTGGGCCTGAGACATGTTCTCACTGTCCCATCATTCTGCTGGAAGATCACCTGGTTGCAGGAATGCCAAAGGACTTCGTTTACTGAGTTTATGCTCCTCCAGGCCACTAAATATGAGTTTCCTGTGAGGCAAACAGCAGCAAGTGCCGTGACAGCAGGTCCCTAGGGGCAAACCGCTTCATTTCTCTCCAAACCGCCTTTGCCAAACTACAATCCAGAAAGAGGTGGTCCACGGTCTCCTGCCCTCTGCAGCTAGCCCGAGGGCAGCATGCTGATTGGCCCAGATCTCAATTGTGCATGAACGCCCAGAGTGGGAGGGATCCTTTAATCGCCAGCCAGGCCATGTCCTGATGTTTGTTGGTCAGGACCGGTGACAAAGTGTTTTGCCAGACATAGCTAGCCATCACCCCAGGGTCCTTCCCAATCGGGTCTCCCTCTGCCCCATTTAAACCATTTTGATTACCTGTTGAGCAGACCAGTTGGTGATTGAGCGGTGGTCTGGAATGGTGTTTTCAGAAAACTCTCAATTTAGGGCAGATGTTTCAGAACGCTCCAAATGTGTGGAACCTTTCGAGTCAGTTCTGCCAGATCCACCCTTCTTAGCACCAGGTATAGGTAGAAACGCAGCACATAATAATTTGGTCAGTCAATCTACGACTGTTTATGGGATACTGCTGTGTGTAATTGGCTGCCTCGTTTTGACCACAAAATGGAGTCAATTCAATTTAACAGTATTTTCTGTGAAGCAAGCATTTTGAGACGTCTTTAAGACCCAATAATGGGCAATCCTGTAGCTCAGTGGTTAGAGTACTCCCCTTATGCGAGAAACCTGGGTTCAATTCCCAGCAGGGCAAATCCTTGGGCAAGTTTCCTTACTCCACACACCTAATAATAATCCTTCCAAAAAAAAAACAACAATAATTTGGACACACAATTCCCGACTGTTTGTGGGACACTGCTTTGTGTAAAATGGCTGCCGCGTTTCGCCCACAAATATTCACTTTACATTAAATTCTGTGAAACTCTTTGAGATGTCTCGAAGACGTGAAAATTACTATATCAAATACAAGGATTATTATTATTATTTGTTGCTGCCGTAGCAGACCTGCAGACACTGCCTCAGGCAGCTACAGACAAAGGTGGCCATAAGGATCAGTGTTACGTTGAGGACCCTGTTTCCCCCTTTTTTCAGGGCTTTGGGCATCATGTTCCTGCGGACATTATCCATCTTGGACCCATAGATCAATTGGAAAACCTCTCATGACTGCAGTGGCATTGTGCAAAGGCCAGACCTGGGCCATGTACAGTAATACAGAGAGAATACACAGAAAATACACTACAATCCTATCACTAGGATTTTCCACGTGATGGACAGCAAGCACTAGTGCCACATCACCAGTTTTTTTCTCACCATACCAAGATGCTCTTCCCAGCTTTGTTGGCACTCCCCAGCAGCCATGAACCAAATGCCAAGGATGTAGCCTGGCTTCACAGGAAATGGTATTTGATTGCGTTCTTTCCAGTCTTCAAAATACATCACCTCACATTTCTGGTGGTTGACCTTAGTGCCAGAGGCTTTGCTCAAACCGATTGCAAATTCCTAGCAAGCTTGAGACCAATTTTTGGTCTGTACAAACGACAGTGGCATCATCCATATATAGGGAAGCCTCGGCTTGTGAGCCATGACTGCCTGGGATGGTGTCACCCTTGATGCTCTCAAGCCTCCTGATGGCCTGTATAAAGTTTTCAATGCAGCAGACTTCAATGCAAACGGTGGGATCTGGAATTGTCAGTGTGGATTATGTAATGGGTGGGAGGCAGGAATAGTGTGGGTTTCAATGTTAGGCTGATCAAATCCTATCTTTCCCTCTCTTCTCACATGCACACACTCCCATGAATGTATCCAACTCCCTCTTGAAACTGCCCACACTATCCACCTCCTTGTGTAACGTGCTCCACATGTTAAATATTCTCGGCTTGACATTATGAACATCTGTTGTGAACTTCTTAACTGTATTGAATAAATTGGAGCCAATCTTTCTCTAACCTTTAAGATGCAGATCACTTAAATTGCCTATTTTCCAGCCTCTTGCAACCTCTACCAGCATAGATGCTGAATACCAGACATTCAAACAATTCATTGTTGATTTGTTGACTGAAGTGTTTATTTTGTCCAAGGAATTGCTAAACATTGGCAAGAAGAGGCTAGGGGTAGGCCCACTGATTGCAGATAGTTTTGACTTTCCATGTATGTATCAGCGAGCACTGACTTAGCAGTGAAATGGTTGTACTTTGATCTAGAATCTCTCTCTTGTTTACCAGGAACAGGATGATCCCAATAAACAGGCCACCAGTTGGCCTGACTACTACACCGACCGAATCAACTCCATGGCTGCAGTAAGTGATTGTCTTTAATTCAGACCTCATGGGGCCTGGCTATATTCACAATGAATTTATCTATAGCCTGAATGATTTATCTGATTCCATGCCTCTGATTTGTTTTTCTTTTCTAGAATTATAAAGTACTCGCAATTTCAGGATAGATGGATATCCTGTGGCCATCAAGCCCATAATGGTCCCAAAGTTTTTCCTGGATTTTTTTCCACAAAATATATAGTCAATTCACTTTACAGTATATTCTGTGAAACACTTTGAAATGTCCCGAAGACATGATAAGGTGCTATATATTGAGATTGATAGATTTTTTTGTGGATAAAGGGATTAAGGGATATGGGGATAAGGCGGGTAGGTGGAATTAGAATAGATCAGCCATGATCTTATTGAATGGCAGGGCAGGCACGAGGAGCCAAATGGCCTTCTCCTGCTCCTTATTCTTATGTTCTTACTTTCTTATATCAAATGCAAGGATTATTATTATTTGCTTCTCTTCAAATATTTGAGGCCTGGTGGCCCATTGGTAAAGAGTTAATTGGACAGGAGGGTGTGGGAGTGGAAGAGTATTGCCCCTCTTTGGCTCATGAAATACAAAAAGTAAACCAAAAAGCTAGAGGCTTGGTGAGGGACTGTGTAGTCTCTTTACTTCAGTAATGTCACAATGACAGATGCTAGGATCTCAAAACAAAGTACTGTAATCACTTCTGGAAGTGAGGTGCTGCCACCTCGAGGGCAATAATTTAATCCAAAATACTGCAGATGCTGAAAATCTGAAATAAAAACAGAAGACACTGGAAACACTCAGCAAGTAGCGTCTATCGAAAGAGGAAAATGAGTTAACATTTCAGGTTGATGACCTCAAGTTAATACCAGCGATTGGTTTGCAGTGTAGAGATCCCAGCTACTTGTTCATGGCCCGTCCCACCCTACACCCGCCACCTCCTAGCAACCTGCCCGCCCCCTCCATTCAGCAGGCTCCGGCCTGCTCCATGGCCCCTGACCCACCCACATCACCATTGGTAGGCAAGCCATTTAGCCACTCTGCCCCCAACCTCTGGAACTCCATCCAGCAGCCCCTACACCGTGCCCCCTCTCTGGCCTCCTTCAAGTCTCGCCTCAAGAATCTCCTCTTCAACGGTCCCATCGGTCACTCCAAATCACCCCCTTACACCCTCCCTGTCCCCAGCTCGGGTCTGAAACAATGACTATCCAATGCCAATGCCTTGGGATGTCCTTCTGATGTGAAAGGCGCTATACGTGTAATTTTGTTGTTGTTCAGGTTAAAGATCCAGTGATGCTGCTGGAAATTACCTTACTTATTTGATTCCCTAATAGATGAGCCAGATAAGTGGGTCTTATGTGCTTGGTTAAATCACAAATCTGGAACTAGTTAAATAACTGAACATATTTTAATCAAGAAAGATTCTCAACAGTAGTTAGACTACGTGTCAGCATGGAGGAAAAATAACAGTAACAATTTGAATTTACACAGTGCCCTTCATACAGGGTAGTGTCCTGGAGAGCTGGACAAAGGTTTAGTTTGACCCATAGACGCTGGCTGTGGCAATTAAATGTTTTGTTCCTTTACAGATGCAGACTCTTTTTGCTTATGACGAGGAGGAAATGGAAATGAGAAACACAGTTGTTGAAGGCCTCAAGACAGCTCTACGAACACAGCCAATGAGGTACTGATTCATTGAGAAACAAATGGGTTTGGTCAATTTGGTGCTGAGGTAGAGGTCATGGGATCAAACTTGTGGCCCTTAGGATGTTTCTCACATGTAATGGGCCTCAGGCCACATCCTCCCACCCCCACTGGTGTTAATGGTGAAGGTAAAGAAGCCGGGTTTGCAGTGCTATCACCTTGTGAATAGTGACTTTTGACTTGTGATGGATGTTACCAGCTTGTTAGCAAACAAAATACTCAACAAGCATCAGTTAAAGTTTGAAGCTGCCATCCCCCAGACGTCACCATTCCATAGGGGAAGTTGGAGGTTTCTGAATCATACTGATTGTTTATCATTGATGATAGTCAAATGATGTGCATGCTCCTTTGTCCTATTCCGCCATAATAGGACTTCATCAGACCTCCCTGATCTTTCCCCCCTCATCCTTTCAATTTGGTTTCCTTCAAGTATTTATTCATTTCATTTTTAAAAGCTGTTATACATCTGGTTTCTAAAATTATCTATCATAAAGTGAAGCCTCTCATATTCTCTTTAAACCTCTAGCTTCACTCTTCTGTAATGATTCTCAATTCTGCAATGTTCATCTAAAACATAGTAGCTAAAATTTACAGTAGAATCCTGTAAAGCACTTTGAGATATATTCCTGATGAGAAAATAACTATATCAAATGTAGAGATAGACATTTGCAAATGTACATCTATCAAATATAGAGATAATTATTATTGTTAACTCACTGAAATTCATGCCTCTTTTAATCGTATCTATTTTTGGAACTTCTGATAGATTCTCTCACTATTCCCTCCCCCAATCTTCTGAAGTTTGGGCTTAATTGAGTCAATGAGAAATTTAATTCTTGACAATCCTGAGCTTATGCTCAGTTGAGCGCATTTCTTGCATTTGCCAATATTAGTCAAGTTGTTCTACATGCAGAGACCAGATCTGTCTGTATCAAATTGGATATGCAAAATTTTGAGCTTGCAATCTAGAGCATAGTGATACATTGTTGGACATGCTGTCATTCAGATGAACCATTGAACTAAGGACCCAGCTGCTTGTTGAGGTTAGAGTTCCAGAGATGCTGTTTAAAAGAGAAGGCAATGATTCTCGGTGTCCTGTCCAACATTCCTGCAGGTAGAGTGGTCATTCACTTCATGGCTGTTTGTGGGACATTAGCTGGCTCGTTCACCTGCAATACAGTCATTGCAAACAAAGTAAAATGCCCTGAAACGCTTTGAGATGTTTCAATCACATAATACGGCACTATATCAATTGAAAGGATTCCTCTTATTTTGTCCCGTTATACAGCTGCTGAGATTCAATTTCAGTGCTTTGCAGCAGTCAAATGAACACAGAGATAGAGATTGCTCAAAACTCAGTATGTAGCCACTAATCTTAATGGGAAATCTCCGACACGACCGATCAACGCTGAGAACAAAGCATGCCTCGCCATGCATTGGGGCACCACAGCATCACAATTGATGCAATATACAGTATATCAGAACTTGAATTCAAATGCTGGATGTTTTTTTTTACATTTGAGAAAAATCTTTAGCCAGAAGCAGACCAGCAAAGCGTGTCAGCTGGAACCAATATGTTTCATCCTCAGCAATATCAAAGAAACTCGCTCAATATTCTATAGCACAGAAGGAGACCATTCTGCCCATCATGTCATATTATAAAATAAAGCCTTTCATATTCCAAAGTCCAGGACTGGAATGATTGAGCTACTGAAAGAGAGTGGTTCGGAGCACTACATTTGTGGGATATTGGGATATCAGAACTGGCTGTCTCTCTCCATTTGGCAGTGCCTTCAGGCTTTCACTAGGCAAAAAACATGTTCATAAATTTCCTGCTGGCTTAGTTTGTCAATAGGACCCATTCTTTGGAGAATTGATTTAACCCACTCAGATGGAAATGTTGTGGGGAATTTTCGTGTTGGGAAGGTTAGCAAACAGCAACACAATTTGGCACTGTACTGGACAAGGTCTCTTGTTGTTTCTGGGCAACAGGAGGCTTGGAGCAGGGGACAGTGAGGAGGTTGTGGCTTTAACCATCTATGTATAAAAGGCAGTGGAGACATTACAAACACCTTATGCCAAGACTGACATTATATTTGCTATCTACACTCTATCTGTACTATCTAGTAGACATGGAAAGCGCTATATCAAATGCAAGGATTATTATTACACTCAGACATGGACAAGAAGAATAGACATGCATCCAGGATTCATAACGTACAAATGATGCATGTGTTTTTGCATTTTCCCACAGGGAAACCCCATTGTGCACCATACTGAGCTGCAGCAACTGAGCTGTGAAGCAATCCTTCAGTTTACCTCACTCACCTCTGAGTCATAATGTTGTGGGTTGAAATCCCATGTCAGGATTTGAACTCACATTGTGTAAACTGTGAATGCAATGCAGTGCTGGAGGAGGGGCAGATGTTGCAATGTCGGAGATGCCATCCTTTGGATGAGACATTAAACCGAGGCCCTGTCTGAATGTTCAAATGTTGGTTAAAGATCCCACAGAACTATTTGAAAAGGCAAGGGAGTTTCTCTCAGTGTCCTATCCAATAAATCCTCTGGATAAATTGTGTCATTCACTCCTTGATTTGAGAACAACTTTTAAGAGAAAAGTAGATAATTATTTGGGAAGGACAGGTTCGAAGGGCTTTGGGGAGAAATCGGAGGAGTAGGATTGATTTAGACAGCTGTTTTTACAGAGCTGGCACAGACGTGATGGGATGAATGGCCTCCTTCTGTGCTGTGTAATTTTATGATTCTATAATTTCTATGGCTGTTTGTAGGATATTGTTGCGCCTAACATGGAGGCCACATTTGTCAAAAAAAATACAGTTAATAAATTTTTCAGTATATCCTGTGAATCGCTTTGAGATGTCTTGATGATGGCATAAGGCGCTATATCAAATCAAGGATTATGATTATTATTATTCTATTCTCTATGGACACCTTGACATACACAGGTTTACCTGTGACAGTTGCACTTTATATTCTGAGGAGCTTTTTCCACAATCAAGGACTAGTTTCCCTTTCCCTTCTTCTACCAGATCATTTGTTTTCAACTGCAGTAACGTCCAATACCACCCACATCAGTCCCTAGTGTGTGATAATAACCTAATGCAGGAATCCTGAGACCCTGCTGTACATGTGCACCACTGTTGTTGTGCCATGTGTACCTGTTCTGAGTACCATCTGCATGACTCAGCATACTTTTATTTTAAAGAAACTCCTACCAACCTTGTTGCCATAGTTTTACTGGTAAACCACCAAAGCCTCACTATGCATCTGTTAGCAGTGCTCTGAGATGCCGCCCGGCATGGAAGGCGCTATATATAAAGGTAAGTTGTTGTTGTGCTGTGCTATGGACTGCTGGGAATAAACTAATAAGGATGAGAGGTGCGAGTAGAGGTGCTTGATTTGCCCAATCTAGTGCTATTCAAAGCACAAGGCTGTCCTTGTTCATTGGCATTGTTTTAAAGAGAAATGCTTTTAAAAATCCAGTATTATTCCTTTTTAGCCCCACTTGGATTCCAAATATGCATGGCATGAGCCAGCCTCTTTTGAGAGAATTGCAAGAGGGAAGAATTAGTGTGGCAGTGAAGTAGTGCAGCTTGCCAAATAGACTGGAAACATTCCAAAGTGTAACAATAAACATGTAGCATTGCCCTGTCCATGCTAAACAATAACAACAACAACAACAACAAAATTACATTGCTAGAGCGCCTCTCACGTCAGGAGGTAACAGCTAGATCAACATGCCTAACAATGTCTGTCCTGGGAAGGATGGGGGTGTTCTTTTTCTTTAAGCAGAATTTCCTACCTCCCAGAAGAGCTTGTGATCCACGGATCCATGTAAATAAGCAGTCGGTTAGGAAGAAGTCACAAACCACAAATAATCAAGGCACCATCAATGTAGGTCATTCAAATAAATGGACATTCACCCCTTTTCCCCTCTCCCACCCTGCCCCATTGACTCAGGCACTCACTCACTCAATTGGCTGCCGCATTTTGCCCACAAGTATACAGAATTCACTTTCCAGTATATTCTGTGAAGCGCTTTGAGACATCGAAAAGATGTGAAAAGTGCTATGTCAAATGCAAGGATTCTTATTATCGGGGGTTGGAGTTTAGTGTGTGTAATTGAGAGCTATTGGAACCTGGCAAGGACTCTTCACAGGCTCACATGTGAAGAATGACACGGCTGGCTGACTTCCGTGGACCTATACCCCAGAATGGAGTAGCTCCTTAGCAGGAGAAAATGGAGTAAAAGAAAACTGAATCTCAGTATGTATTTTCATTTGGGGTCATTTCTTGCCTTGGAAAAGACCTGAAAGTGCAGGGGAGGCTTTGGGGTTTCGGATCTTTTGATTTTTAACTACTTTAACCATTAATAATAATAATTCTTCCATTTGAAATAATGTCTTACCACATCTTCAAGACATCTCAAAGCATGTTTTAACTACAAAATTAAGTGATTTTGTATTTCTTAGGCAAACTGAGCAGTCAATGTGCACACAGCAAAGTCCCACCAACAACAACTTGGATTTATATAGCACCCTCCACGCCAAATGGCGTCTCAGAGGGCTTCACAATAACGGATCCCAAGCCTTGGGAGGGGGAAAAAGGTGACCGAAAGCGTGGTCAAAAAGAAAAGTCTTTAGGTGCGACCTGAAAATAGCAAAGGAGGGGTAAGGTGAAGGGAGTGAGGAAGGGAGTTCCAGAGCCTCGGGGCATAGTGGCTGAATGCACGGCCGCCAATGGTGGAATGGAGGATTCGGGGGACGAGGAAGAGGCCAGACTCGGTAGAGCGAAGACAACAGGTGCTGTTGTGAGGAAAGAGGAGGTCAGAGAGGTAGGATATGCAGATGAGTGGAGGGATTTGAAAATGAGAGAGGATTTTGAAATCGATCCGCTCTGAGATCAGTGAATTCTGGCAAGGACTGGGGTAATCGGGGAGCAAAGTTTGGTTCTCCACAAACGGGCAAAACGCCACTGGAGTGGGACTGGGGTAATCGGGGAGCAAAGTTTGGTTCTCCACAAACGGGCAAAACGCCACTGGAGTGTCATCTTAGACTAAGTGTTCAAAGTCCAACCTTCTAACTCATTTTAACCAATTGACCTCAACTCAGCAAACTCTGGCTTGCTTCACGTTTCGTGACCAACATTGATGGTCAGGCCTTCACCCCCACCCTCTGGAACTCCATCCAGCAGTCCTTTCACCTCGCCCCCTCCAAGACCCTCTGAAGTCCTCTGTGACTTTGCCTTTGGTCACCCACCTACCCTTGCCCTCCACCCCTCCTGACCCCAACCATCAGCTCAGGTGCTGGTCCCTGAGTGTCAAGGGCATTGGGACGTCCTCCTGACTTGAAAGGTGCTGTACAAATGTAATTTGTTGTTAATGTTGACCCATACTGACATACGTGTGATATTTTGACCTTCAGGTTTGTGATGCGGTTCATTGAACTAGATGGCCTTACGTGCCTACTGAACTTTCTGAGAAGCATGGATTACGACACCTCAGAGAGCCGAATTCACACATCCGTTATAGGATGCATCAAGGCTCTGATGAACAATTCACAGGGACGCGCCCATGTGCTGGCTCACCCTGAGAGCATCAACATTATTTCCCAGAGTCTGAGGAGCGAGAACGTCAAGACAAAAATTGCAGTGCTGGAGATCCTGGGGGCCGTTTGCTTGGTACCTGGCGGCCACAAGAAGGTGCTGCAAGCAATGTTGCACTATCAGCTCCACGCAGCTGAGAGGACCCGTTTCCAGGTAGGCTCCAGTTCCTGTGAGCCAAATACAGTGTCACAGAGAGCCTTGATCAGGCACAGTGAAGCCCACCCCAATTGGTTAAAAACCTAACATTATGACAAGGGAGATCACAGGGTGAACACAGGTGAACCCAGCTTCACCAGAATGACCCAGGAAAATAAATTAAACCAAAACATTAATTTGTTGGGTCACAATTTTCAAACTAAAAACATTTGCTACAAATTAAAATAGTGTCAGAAAGGAGAAGGAACATACTTGTTTCCAGGAGGTTTGTTGCCATTTTGTGGACAACAGGTAATGTAAGAGGTCTTGTTTTCTGGTCAGCCGGGTGATGCTTGCAGCAAACCATTACTATGGAGTTAAGAATATCCAAATCAGACTGAGGGTTCCATGTAAGCCAGTTACATATGGAAATTCCCATGTCTGGAAAGGAATGCATATTCCCTCCCTGGGGGAATAGTTATGAAATGCTGGAAACATTATCGAATTTATCAAGCTTTTCTTTTGCCATTTTTAGTTTCCTTTGTATTGTTCTTCATTGAAAGTAAAGTAATTAATTAAATTTTCACTTCACACTTGCGTTAATCAGTCAGAGGTCGGAAATCTCTCATAATCTCATCCTTCAGTCCATTTTCTTAACATTTAGAATGCTACAGAATTTTGGAAAATTAGTAAATTCAGTCTAAATTTGAAAGCTACTTTGTACAGTTATTTTTAAAACCACCTTCCAAATGAAGTTTTTCATCTGCCAAAATGACTTATTCATAATTCTGAAAAATGTTAAATGCTAGAGTATGGTTAAGGCTAAGACCTTGACAAACATTTGGTCTCAAATGCTTAGGAAGCAGCTTCTACTTCATACTTGTGGATTTGATTGTTACTGACAATCAGCAATATTATTAACAGGCTGGATCATCTTTCCAAATTCATGTAAAGGAATGTACAAGACAGTGAGTTAGCAGCAAAAGACATAGGAATGGGATTAGAGAGACCAAAGCACCAAACAAATATCATAGAATCATAGAATTATACAGCACAGAAGGAGAGCATTTGACCTATCACGTCTGTGCCGGCTCTTTGAAAAGAGCTGTCCAAATGAATCCCACTCCCCAGCTCTCTCCCCATACCTCTGCAAGCTTGTTCCTCCCTAAATAATTATCTACTTCTCTTTAAAAATTTGTTATCGAATTGACTTCCACCAGTCTTTCAAGCAGTGCAGTCCAGATCTGAACAATTTAATGCTGGAAAAATTCTTCCCATCTTCCCTCTGTTTCTTTTAACAACTATTTTAAATCGGTGCCCTCGGGTTACCGACCCACTTGCCAGTGGAAATAGTTTCTCCTTGTTCAACGTATAGAATCCCCTCATAATTTTGAAAACTTCTATTCAATCTCCTTTTAACCTTCTCTGCTCTAAGGAGAATAATCCTAGCTTCTCTGGCCTCACCTGATAACTCATAGGCCTCATTCCTAGTACAATCCTGATAAATCTCCTTTGCACCCTCTCTAATGCCTTGACATTCTAACTAAAGTGATACAATTAGTTAAAAACTACGGGTTGAGATAGAAGACTTTGAAGACTTTTTGGGGAAATAAAGAGCCGGCAGATTGGGAAACATTTCATCTGAATTTGGAACTATATATTCTTAGTTTTTCAGAACATTAAAAATTTTGTAAATTGTTTCATTCAAACGTAACTCTGGTGTAAATTTTTTTTGTAGTTCTCAAATATAACTTAAATAATTTATGTCTTTAAATTAAGATTATTTCTAAGAACCTGCCAAGTACTGAACATGGAAAATGCAATATCTAGACCCAGGTAAAATTTCTTCCCAACAGTCAGCAAAAACATGTTTACATTTACAAACTGGGTTTGATTCCCAGCAGGGCAAAATCTTGGTCAAGTTTCCTTACTCAACATCCTTATTCCACATTATCATAATAATCCCTCAAGAAAAATAAGAATTTGGTCACTCAATTGTTTGTGGGACATTGCTATGTGTAATTGGCTGCCACGTTTCGACCACAAATATACAGTTAATTCACTTTATAGTATATTCTGTGAAGCACTTTGAGACGTCTAGAAAACTCAAAAAGCGCTACATCAAATGCAAGGATTATGATTATTGTTGTTGATTCCAGATACTCCTAATCAGAAGCAGGAAAGAACCAGTTTCAGAATTAAAATAAGAAAGATCACAATTAAAATGGTTTGGCCCATCGTGTCTGTGTGGCTCTTTTAAAAGAGCTGTCCAAATCAATCCCACTCCCCCACTCTCTCCACATATGTCATGTTATTTAATCCACAAAACACAATGTTGATTCAATCCAATCCTTAATGTAACTTTACAATTCAATTTATTTCATATCCCCTCTTTCACACTCTCTCCAAATCCTCCAATCATTCTTTCCAGAATCCTATTGTACTTTCCCCACACTTAATTGTCATTTATGTTGTTAAAGATAACATACAATATTATAGCCATGAGCTTGTCCTCCCTAAATAATGATCTACTCTCTTAAACGTTGTTGTTGAATTGGCTTCCTCCACCCTTTCCGGCAATGCATTCCAGATCTAAACAACTTCCTGGGTGAAAAAATTTGTGCTATGTGTAATTGTTTATTTTAACTCGTGCAATCTTTAATTTCGGGAGGATTCCTCAAAGAGCTTTACGCAGCCAGATGGATACCCAAACCAGTGTAGGGGAGGGGAATAGCTAAAGAAGGTGCAGGGCGCAAAGATAGCAGAAAATAGTGACCAAAGAGGGAAATCTTAAGGAAGGGAGGATATGAGTTGGAGGGAATCTGGGCTAAAGTTCCATACGATGAGCTCAGGCATATTGGTGGGAAACTAGTACCACCAGACACAATGGGGCAAATTAGCAGCAAATTAGAACAGAGATTATAAATCCTCTCACAGAGGAGGAAGAGCATGGGCACAAGAAATGGCCTCCTATGGTTTTAAATGTTTTGTTTCAAGGTGTAGTGAACCATCAAATGTAAAACATTTTTTTTCTGATTTCAGACATTGCTGAATGAGCTGGACAAGAGCAATGGAAAGTACAGGGAAGAGGTTCACATCAAGACAGCAATAATGTCCTTCATTAATGCAGTGCTAAATGCTGGGGCAGGAGAGGTGCGTCAGGGCAGGGATTCGGGGTAGGAGGTCAACGGGCAGAGGTTGGGGGGGCAGTGGATGGATGGGTGGGAATCGGATTGTCGGGGTAGGGTGTCATGTCATAGGGGGCAGGAGATCGGGGGGGTTGGGGACCAAGGCAAAGAGTCAGGGATGGGATTCAGGGAAGTGGGTCAGGGCAGAGGCTTAGTGCAGGGAGTCAGGGGTCTGGATGCCAGGGCAGGAAGTTGCGGCAGGGGATTGGGAGATCTAATTGCTGACTTTCCAGGTCACTCCAGTTGCCCAAATTCTCAAACTTCCTCCCAGGTCTCAGTCTGTGAGACTTTGCATTAAAATTTTATTTTAAGTGATTGCATTCACTTAAAAAATACACTAAAATGAAAAAATTCTGTGAAGCACTTTGAAATGTGTCAAGACACTATATCAAATGCAACGATTGTTATTCTAATTTATAATTGTGGAAAACTCTTGATTCAGTCTCAATTTAGGAGGCAAATTGCTTCCAGATTAAGATTTGAGTTTAAGAATTTTCCACAATTATATGCTATGTTAAGGTTTAACAGATGCAACATTAGGCCTCCAGTGCCATCAATTAAAGTGTGAGCTGCACCTTTACGATCTCTTTGAAAGAAGCAATTTCAGCCTTTGGGCCCTTTTGAATAAGGCGGTCTCTGGCCTTCTTTGAAAGGAGTTTTGCATCATGACTGCACTAATTCTTAATGGTGTGGGAGAATGGCTACTAACTAGGGTCCGGCGATATATCGCTAAAACCCGATATAATTTTCATATCAATACGCCGATATAGGCATTTCAAAAATATCGAAAAATCGATATATCGAGGTAAAAAATCGGAATGCGCGCACACTGAACTACAAGACCCAGAATGCTCATCTCTATACACAATGCACAGACCAAGGTGCAAAGCCGCCATATTGTATTCGTAGTCCTAGAATACAATATACAGGTATGCAAGGGGTGAGGGGGGGGAGAGAAGGCTGGGGGGGTGGGTAGGGGGGGGAGAGACGGCTGGGGGGTGGGGGGGAGAGAGACGGCTCGGGGGTGGGTGGGGTGGAGAGAGTTGGCGGTGGGGGTGGCTAGAGAGACGGCTGAGGGGGGTGGGGGTAGAAATGGGGTGGATGTGATAATATACAGATAGATAGAGATGGGGGGGATGTGAGAGAGACACAAACAGAAAAACACAGAGATGGAGAGAGTGAGAGACACAGAGAGAGAAAGATATTTACCTACTGAGGAGATAGGCCCCGAATGCGCGCACACTCTGAATGCACGCGCACTCCAAATGCGTGCGCATGCGCAGTATGTAAACCCTGAAAATATAGATATTTCGGTATATTTCGATATGAACCCATCGATATATCTAAATCGGAAAATTTCCATATCGACGGACCCTAGTACCAACATAGAACAAGGCTTCAATGATCATAAACCAGTACTAAATCAATGATTTTGTCCAAGAAGCCACATGGCTGGTGGGGGACAATTAGACAAGTCAGAATATTACTTTGCTGCAACCTGTGCCTCCCAGTCTGGAATCTCTTATTATAACAATAATAAACCTTGCATTTGATATAGCACCTTAACACCTTCGAGACGTCTCAAAGCACTTCACAGAATATACTATAGACTGAATTGACTGTATATTTTGTGGGCGAAGCTTGGCAGCCAATTACGTACAGCAGTGTCCCACAAACAGTTGTGGATTGAGTAACCAAATTATTATTGTTTATTTATTTGAAGGAATTATTACCCTCAGAAAAGCGATCCACTAATCAACTAGCAACTGGTTTCCTACTTGCAACTAGGTAAATGTGGAGTAAGAAAATGTGCTTAACATTTCACCAGAAATCAAACCCAGGTGCTTATGCTTAGGAGACGAGTTCTCTAACCAATATGATAGAGGACCCCATTCTTGATACAAATGTGGAAAGTGTCCTTTTCCCAGGTACTGATATTCAGGACAATCGAGTTAGGCAGAGTGGGAGAGAGAAGGTAGTTAGAGTTTGAGGGGGAGAAGCATGTTTGTGTTAGGAGAGGCTTACTGCAACATTCAAGCACACCAAGAGTTATTTCAACCTTTGTTGCTTCACAGGACAATTTGGAATTTCGACTGCACCTCCGATATGAGTTTCTGATGCTGGGTATTCAACCTGTGATTGATAAGCTTCGTAGCCATGAAAATGCAACATTAGACAGGTAACTGAGCACATTGAAAAACACAAATTAGTGAGAGGAAACCAACCACCTTCAACTCAAATAATTCTGATTGTTTATTTAATAATTACTTGTTAATAATGGGACGTCCTCCTGACGTGAAAGGCGCTATACAAGTGTAATTTTGTTGTTGTTATTGGCAAAGCAGCATCAATGCATCAATATAGAAACAGTTTCACCCGTTTCTATAATCAGCAGTGAAGCACAGTGAAGTTTCTATTCTCTCTGTATACCATATTTATAGTATAAAGAATAATTCCCCATTGTTTTATCTATTTGAAAGTTTAAATGATTAAATCTCCATTTCCCCCCCCCACACCTTCCCCCCCCCTCCACCCCACCACCTTCTTAGTTCACTGCTCCTCAAACTCCACCCAGTGGAGCTGAACGACATGACTTTTCGCAATCTTTTGCCTTTGCCATTTCAGAGCTGCATGTAGTGCAGGACATTCCATATCCTAACGACATTCTACATCATAAAATTATTGGTGGGGAAGAAAGGTGGCATCATGTGCTTTATCTAATGTCACCTAAATGCCAAATATTGTGATGTAATGGCAGAATCAACATTGCTCAGTGAAGTGGTTGATGTGCTAACATCCATTGGTGAGATGGCATCCTTCCAGCATGAGTTAAATAAGTGAGGTTGGGACAGCTTTTGAGACAGAGCTTCAGCTGACTTCACAAGGTCTGAAGACTTCATTTCGCCATCCAATTTCTTCAATTGAGTCTTGAGAAAAGCTACAGGCTAATGTACCTATCTTTGCCTTTAGGCACTTAGACTTCTTTGAAATGGTCAGAAATGATGATGAGAATGAACTTGCAAAAAAGTTTGATGCGGTGAGTACCAATCTCTGTAACACTGAAACAAAAACAAATCGCTGGGAACACTCAGCAGGTCAGGCAGCATCTATGGGAAAGGAAAAGTGAGTCAATGTCAGAACCTTTGACAGAACTGCAATCTTCCCATTTACCCATGCCTACCTCTGTCGCACAGAATATGTAATTTGGAACAGAAGAGATGGTATTAGGCTTGTGTAGGCCTTTATACAGCACTCTTTATGGTTCACTCTGGCTTGGATACTCTTAAGCATGGTGGTGGATTTCCACAGGTAGGGCTCCTGCAACAGTTGCTGGGATTTGGTTAATTATTTTGAGACAAGCGATGCTTCTAAACCTTCAATTGTTCCATTCATAGAATCATAGGATATTATATCACAGAAGGACGCCATTCAGCCCATTGGCTCTTTGGAAGAACTACCCAATCAGTCTCACTCCCTGAGTTGAATTCTGCCAAAGGGTCGTGGATCCAAAACGTTGACTCACTTTTCCTATCTCTATAGATGTTGCCTGACCTGCTGAGTGTTCCCAGTGGTTTCTGTTTTTGTTTCAGATTTCCAACATCTGCAGTATTTTGCGTTTGTGTTCGTCTCACTCCCCCACTCTTTCTCCACATCCTTCCACAGTTTCCTTTTCAAGTATCTGCCTCTGTGCCTGCCTGCCTACCAGCCATCCTATCCCTTCCTCCCTCTATCTATCTTCTCTCTCTCTCTTTCTCTTTCTCTCTCTCTTCTTTTTCTTTCCATCACCCAGAGGATGCAATTCAAGATCCTGGTCCTCACATTAAAAGCCCTCCATGTGACCTCCTAACCCCCTACCAACCTACCTGCCCCCTCCGTTCAGCAGGCTCCGGCTGCTCTATGTCCCCCGACATTGTCAGGCGAGCCTTCAGCCACTCTACCCTAACCTCCGGAACTCCATCCCACAGTCCTTCTGCCTAGCCCACTCCCAGCCTCCTTCAAGGCCCACCTCAAGACCTTCCTCTTCGACGGTCCCATCAGTCACCCCAAAACCCCCCCTTTCCCTCCACCCTCCCCGTACCCAACTCGGATCTGAAAGAATGTCCAGTGCCTTGGGACAACCTACTGACGTAATATACAAGTATAATTTAGTTGCTGTAATTCCCTTTTGAAAGCTGTTATTCAATCTGTTTCCACCTCCCATTCAGGCAGTACAGTCCCCGGTCTTACACCCCTTTAGTCCAATGGTGGTGGAGTAATGGACGACATTAAACTCTCTGTTTATCTGACAGTTTTAGTAGCCAGTGAACTCCTCGTTAAAGAGAGTGAACTCCAACCAGCATCGTTGGTGGTACAATTCATAATTTTATATTTCCTGCAGCAACAATCTTCCAAATAACACATTACCTGTATTATTTTTGTGGGTTGATCTCAGTAAATTGGGACTATAGTTAGCTTTAATGTTCCTGGATTAGGGAAAGGGAAGTCAGTCATGGTTCTGATATTGATTGCTAGAGACCCATTCCTCCCCACCTTTACTGTACCACTGTGTGTGTGTGTGAGTGAATATCAGGTGACCATAAGATCTGTATATAAACAATCTGATTCCTTTAATTCAAAAGCAGCCTTAAATGTAGTCCCTCCTGAAGATCCATTATTCTCTACATAAACTGCTCTAATCCTCTCAATTAGATTCCTGTCTGTAATCACAATTACATGTCTCTTCGTAGCAAGAACCAATACATTTCAAAACAACATGGTCTCATGATCAGGTGGAATTTCTGGGCATCTGAAGCAGATATTGGATATCATGTTCCATCAGGACCTTTGCCCACTCCAAAGTATTGAATTCTGAATTCCCCACTTTCCAGGTGCACATCGATACCAAGAGCACCAGCCAGATGTTTGATTTCATTCGGAGAAAGCTGAGTCACACAGACGCCTATCCACATCTGGTCTCCATCCTACAACACTGCCTCCAGATACCATGTAAGTATAAAAACGCAAAATACTGCAGATGCTAAAAATCTGAAACATAAACAGAAATCGCTGGCAACACTCAGCAGGTCAGGCAGCATCTATGGAGAAAGGCAAGCTTTTCCTTTCTCCATAGATGCTGCCTGACCTGCTGAGTGTTGCCAGCAATTTCTGACCATGTAAGTATATTTGGCAACAAAACGTTGGGCAAGTTTCCTTACTGCACACACATACACCCCTGCTTACCTAGCAATAAATAGGAATCCGGTTGTTATTCAATTGGCAGATTGCTTTTCCAGGAGTAATAATTCCTTTTTTAAAAAAAAATTGGTCACTCAATGCACAACTGTTCGTGTGACACTAGTGTGTGCAATTGCTACCCCATTTTGCCCACAAAATATACAGTCAATTCACTTTACAGTAAATTCTGTGACGCGCTTTGAGATGTCTTGAATACGTGATAATGCGCTATATCAAATGCAAGGATTATTATCACTATTTCTAGTTCTGCTGGCTCACCCATTCATTTTGGTCACTGGTCACCTCACCAATGATCTCAGTATCCAACCTGTGTCTTATCTGGGCTGCACTTCATAATAATGTGATCATAACAGGACAGAAATAGTACAACTTCTCAAAGGGCTTCATGTTTAATGTCACTTATCTCACAGTGTGGTTCTGTGGAAATTACTGCATTGCCAGAAGTGCCTTGTTTCTGATGAGATTAGGATTCCGATTATCTGCATTTCAAGTGGACATTAAGTATCCCGAAATATGGCAATTTGGGAATAACTTTGGGTTTGAAGGTGAACATAAATTGGAGAGGAGGAGGAGAGGGGAAACACTTTTCTTTCAAACAGCAACAGCAGGTGCAGTCATTTCATATCACTAGGCATTCAGATCCTAAAATGCTATTGATAATAATCCTTGCATTTGATATATCGCTTTTCACATCTTCTAGACTTCTCAAAGTGCTGCACAGAATAGACTGTTAAGTGAATTGACTTGTATATTTGTGGGTGAAATGCAGCAGCCAATTGCGCACAGCTGTGACCCACAAACGGTTGTGGATTGAGTGACCAAATTACTATTATTGTTTTAGACAACTGAAGGATAAAATTCTGATGTTGTTTCATGTAGCAATATTAGTAATGTCAGCCTCTGAAGGTACTGTACTTCCCGATTAGAAATAATCCTGTCCTGTAGCTCAGTATTTGAGCACTCGCCTTGCAAGTGAGAGACTTGGGTTCTATTCCTGGGCATGGTAAAACGTTGGGCAAATTTCCTTACACCATGCACCTCTGTTTTCCTAGTAATAAATTGGAACTCGATTGTTCGTTGAATGGTGGATCACTTTCCTGGAGTAATAATCCCTTAAGTAAAAAATTGGTCACTTAATCCACAACTATTCGTGGGATGCTGTTGTGCACAAATAGTTGTTGTGTATCCACCACAAAACATAATTCACTTTACAGTATATTCTGTGAAGTGCTTTGAAACATTTTGAAGACAATATAAGGCACTGGATCAAATACAAGGATTATTATTATTGTTGTCAATGTCACTACATGGAACCCTGCACTCAGGTGGATGACGGATGACTGGCGATTGATTGTTTCACTGAAGTTCAGCTCCGTCTCCTCCCCCATTCCCCTCCCTATCCCCCATACAGTCTCTACTGAAGTTGCTGTGAATTATTTTTAATTCTGGTTTCTCGTTGAGGGAAATGATTGTGTACTGCCAGCTAAGTTCTCTTTCAAGGAATACTCCAAGGTGCACTTTTCAATTTCAATAAATATGATATGTGCTTAACAGATGTGTGTTTAAAAGCAATCTTTGCCAGAAATGCAACATAACTCTAGAGATTCCTCCCCCTCTCCTTCCCTTCAAGAGCATTAAATTCCTCTTTTACCTTCAGTCTTCAGTCCCTACTGCTCCTAGTTGCCCCTTCCCTAATGTAACTTTGAATTGACATCCAAGTCTCTTATGGTTGACTTATTTTCCCTCCCTCCATTCGTGTGTGCATGAATGATCGGTACCACTCTCACAATGAGGCAGGCAGAAGTACCAGACCTGTTGGCTCAAGTACATCCCTCTTTGGTGGTGCAGCTTTGGTGCCAATTTACCCCTCAACATGATTTTTTTTAAAAACAATAATAGTAAGGTTTGCAATGGGTAGCGGCTGTTCGATCAGCTTGCATCTAAGTAAATCTGAAAAATTGACCTTAATCATTCACATACATTCAGTTTTACTGCTCTAACTTATTTCTTCAAACCTTAAAAAACTGCTATCACCCAGGTTCAACAGATGACTATGTCAGTTAATATACCTTAAGTACTCCTTTTGGAACCCCTCAGTGAAGCTTTACCAACTGGACCCATATAACATAGTGACCATCAAAAACGCTGTAATAAATTGGCCATTTCAATCCGTGATTGTTTGTGGGATACCGCTGTGAGCAATTGGCTGCCGTGTTTTGCCCACATATATACAGGCAATTCACTTTACAGTATATTCTATGAAGCGCTTTGAGACGTCTAGAAGACGTGAAAAGCAGATTTCAAATGCAAGGATTATTATTATTTGTGGGATTAATTTGTGCTGTTGTGACAATGTCCTGCAGGGAAGAGGAATGGGACCAATTGCCAGTACTGGCAGCTCCTGGACAGGATACTGCAGCAGGTCGTACTCCAGGACGAGAAGGGAGATGATCCTGACGTCACCCCATTAGAGAACTTCAATGTAAAGAACATCATTCGGATGTAAGTTATACCCCGTGGGCAACCATCTGCGAAATGTGATCTGAGCCTCGCTCAACAAGCCTGATATCTCATCTAGTCTGAATCAGTGAGACCATTTTGTCTTCAAATTTAAGACGGTGCAGGATTTTAGAACATTCTTAAATTCCCTTAGTTTGAAAGGCTTTTTTCTTTCTGAAGCCGAAGCTGACCAGGGCTGACTGAATCTGTCTGGGACAAACCATGTTTATCCAGGGCCAAGCAGCACTAACTGGGCTAACCAGTGCTGAGTGGAAATCAAGAAGAGTTACCAGCGATGAGCAGGAATTACCAGCACTAATTGGGAATAAACAAGGCTCATTAGACATGACCAGGACTGATTGATTGACCTGGACTGACTGACTGACCGACCGGGACCAACCAACCGGGATTGACTGGGACCTGCTTGAATGGTGCTTGAGTGGAGTCCTGTAGCTTAGTGGTTAGAGCACTCACCTTACAAGTGTGAGACCTGTGTTCAAATCCAGGCAGGAGGAAACCTTGGGCAAGTTTCCTTACTGCACACGCCCAATAATAATCCCTCATAAAAAACTATAATAAAATGGTCATTTCAATCCATGACTGTTTGTGGGATACTGCTGTGCGCAATTGGCTGCCGCATTTTGCCCACAAAAAATAGTTGATTCGCTTTACAGTATATTCTGTGAGACGTCTAGAAGACGTGGAAAGCGCTAAATCAAATGCAAGGATTATTATTATTGTTACTTCAGTGGAAGTTGTCATCTATTTTGGAGGGAAGAAATACACAGAATCAAGAGAAAAATACACTTGTAGCAGAATTATTTGAGAGATATGTGGTGTTTTCATAGTCCACGAGAAATTTGAGAAGATTGAGACAGGGCTATTGTGTGATTCATTAACAGTGTTAAGGTCAATGTGAACCTCTTGCCCTTAACAGGTTAGTGAATGAGAACGAGGTGAAGCAGTGGAAGGATCAAGCAGAGAGGTTCAGGAAAGGTAGGTTTCTATCCTGATCACAAACAAGGCGTCGTTACTGTACCTCAGTTGCTGTCAGGAATTTTGTTCTGTGCTTTGTGCTCGCAGTGCTATACATCCAAGGAGTCACACTCCACCTTCCTTAGCCGGTGTAGAATCTAGGGATTTTGTTTGAATCTCAACTATCCTTTCTTAACCATACCTGTGCTGTGACGTGCTCTACGTATCCCCAGCTCCATAACAGCACCTGGTTCCGCCACTTTCATCGCAGCCAGCCAAGACTCTCCTACATGCATCCAGAACATCCAGGCTTGTCTATTGCAAACTCCCTGTTTGTGGGCCTCCCTAATTTCTCCTTCCATAGGTTGCAGATCACCCAGAACACTGCAGCCCGTGTCTTCTCTTGCAACAAGCTCTGTGAACCTATCACATCCATCCTCGCCCAACCCCACTGACTTCCAATCACATAGAGAATACATTTCAAGATCCTGGTCCTCACCTTCATTGCGTTCCATGGCCTCGTTCTCCCCTACCTCTGTGATCTTCTCACTCTGTACCCACATGCCTACGCTCTACGCACAGCAGGCTCCGGCCTGATTCATGTCCCCCACCTCACCCTCCACTTCAACCGTGCGTTTGATCATACTCCTTCCCCACTGCCCCCCACCCTCCCTCCCTAACCTCTATCTACCCTCTCTGATCCCAAACCCCAGCTCAGGTCCGAAACACTTACTGTCCAGCAACCTGAGACATTCTCCCAACTTGAAAGGTGCTATACAAAACTAATTTTGCTGTGTACTTCCAGTGCTGTGTGCTCCATGTGCTGTGAGCTGCATGTACCTACGTGTTTGCCATGTTGCATGCAAGCATGTAGCACACGGAGCGCATGTTCCCTGTGTTGTGTTCTCCGTGATCCCTGTGCCGTATGCCTTGTGCTGCGTGCTCTGTGATGTGTACTCTGTGCTCCCAGTGTTGGGTGCTTTGTGCCGTGTGATGTGTGCAGTGTGACCTGTGCTATTTGCTGTGTACTCCCAGTGCTCTGTGCTATGTGCTCTCTGTATTCAGCACTTTGGGATGTCCTCCTGACGTGAAAGACTCTCTGGAAATGTAATTTTGTTGTTGCTGTTGCTTTGTGCTCCCTGTGCTGTGTGCTTCCTGTACTCTGATTTGTGTGCTGCTCATACTACGTGCTCTGTGATGTGTGCTGTGTGCTCCCAGTGTTGTATACTCTATCCCACGTGCTGTGTGCTCCTAGTACTGTTTGCTATGTGCTCTGGGTTCCATCTCTGTGAGTGTTTGTGAGTGTCCGGCCTGGAAGGCATTATGTAAATCCAAGTTGTTGTTGTAATTGAGGGAGGTATCGCAACAAGCAGCAAAGACAGTATCCTGGAGTTATATTTCAGTAATATATTTGTTATCTCCACGCACTCAAGGGCATGAAGATAAGAAATTCTGCATTTGATTCTACCACCTGCGCCCTCGACCCCATTCCCACCTCTCTTCTCCACCTCCTAGACCCCTCCTAGCTGACAACATCAACCCCATCCTGAGAAAACCTTCGCTGGATCAATCCCTTCTCTCCAGCTACTACCCCACCTCCAACCTCCCATTCCTCTCCAAGGCCCTCGATTGAGTTGTGTTCCAGCTTTACTGCTTCCTTTCTTGCCATTCTCTCTTTGAACCCCTCCAATATGGCTTCCATGCTGCCCATAGCACAGACAGATCAAAGTCTCTAAAGACATTTTAAACATCTGTGATCAGGGCTCTCTCTGCCTCCTTGCCTTCCTTGACCTCTCTGCTGCCTTCAACACTGTCGTCCACTCAATCCTCCTAAATCGCCTCACCTCCCAGCTCAATTTTCATGGACCCTTGCCTGGTTCGACTCTTCGACCTCTCTCACCATCTCCACTTTGTCGCCACCAATAGCTTCTCCTCCAGCCCCCGCACTGTCACCTGTGGTGCCCTCACCCCCCCCTCCCAGGGCTCTGTCCTTGGCCCCCTACCTTTTAGCATCTACATGCTCCCCCTTGGTATCAACAACAACCACAACAAAATCGCACTTATATAGTGCTTTTCACGTCGGGAGGATGTCCCAAAACACATCATTCACAGGCATGGGGTCAACTTCCACATGTATGCGGATGACACCCAACTCTATCTTTCTGCCTCTACCCTTGACTCCACAACTACTACTGTCCTGATAGACTGTCTGTCAGACATCAAATCCTGGATGAGAGCAAACTTTCTACAGTTGAATGTCAACAAGACCAAAGCCCTCCTGATTGACTCACACCAGCGTCTTCACACCTTAGCCACTGGCAGAATCAACTACACCCTCCATCTCACCAAGCCACTCAGGAACTTACTGACTGGCTTGGTGTCTTGTTCGATCCTCCCCCACATTCAAGCCATGCCCCGCTCTGCCTTCTCTCACCACCACAACATTGCCCAACTCTGCCACGACCTCAACCCTCAAGCTGCTAAAAGTCTCATTCATGCCTTCATCACATACAGGCTCGATTATGCAAATGCCCTGCTTGATGGCCTTCCCAATTCCTCCCCCCACAGGTTGCAGATAATCCAGAACTCTGCGGCACATGTCCTCTGCCGCTCCAAGCTTTATTACCCCATCCCCCCATCCTCATCTGACTCCATTGGCTCCCCATCATCCAGAGGATTCAATTCAAGATCCTGGTCCTCACATTCGGAGCCCTCCATAGCCTTGTCCCACTCTACATCTGCAACTCCCTACCTACCTTCCCGCTCCCACCGCTCAGTAGGCTGCTACATGTTCCCCAACCCAATCGTCCCACTGTCGGTGGGCGAGCCTTCAACCAATCTGCCCCCAACCTCTGGAATTCCATCAAGCCCTCTGCCTCCCCTAGCCTTGTTTAATTCCTGCCTCAAGACCCTCCTCTTCGACGGTCCCATCAGTCATCCCAAATACCCTCCTTTGCCTCCACCCTCCCCGTCCCCAGCTGGGGTCTGAAACGCTGACCGTCCAGCACCTTGGGATGTTCTCCTGATGTAAAACGTGCGATGTATAGTTAACCCTCGTCAATCGCGGGGGTTACGTTCCTGGAAAACTGCGCACTCAGTAAAATCGAGTTCGGTAAGCTTAACAAGTAATGGGAAAAAGGGGGTTAAGGGAATCCAGCCACAGGCTTCCCTCAAGCCTCCAGGCACATCCACACCCGAACAATGCAAGGTATGTACTGAGGCGGGCTACAGCCGGCTGGCCCACTCTCATCGCTCTCCCTGCTCTCACCGGTGTCCTTGCAAATGTGCATGCACATGGGTATACACCAGCGTGTACACACGAGTTTCACACGTGTTACGCAAAAAAGTGACATTTTTTTCTTTGCGTATAGTTGAATTTACAATTGAGAAAGTAGTGTTCAGCGAGGGTTAACTGTAAATGTATTTTTGTTATTATGGACATTCTGCTATGCTCAGAACACACAGAATTACTGGGCCGACTGGAAAGGAAGGAACGAGAGTGTGAAACCAAAACGCAAGAGAAGGATGACATGATGAAAACTCTCAACAAAATGAAGGACAAACTCCAGAAAGAGTCCATTGATTTGCGGCAAGCAAGAGACCAAGTGGTGGAACTCAGCGCCAGACTTAATGACCTAGCAGCCTCTGTAAGTCTTCGCTCACCAAACCTGACACTGGGGGTTAAATAGTAAATAATGGAGCTGTGTGTGTTTAAGGGAGGGGGAAAGTGCTGAGTCTCTAAACAAGGAATTAAATACAGAATTGAGGAAAGATAATGTTAAAAGATGTTAAACATAGGACAGGAACCAGTCAAGGACAGAACCTTGAAGGTTGAGGTGAGAGGAGAGGTGGTGGAGGAGGATTGAATGGTCCACGGTGTTGTAGCCAGCGGATAGTTTGAGGAGTACGAGAAGGCAGAGGGAGCCCTGATCACAGATGGTCAGGATATCGTCCTGCTGTGCACAATTGGCTGCCGAGTTTCACCCACAAAATATACAGTCACTTCAGTAGAGTATGTTCTGTGAAGCACTTTGAGATGTCTCAATTATGTGATCAGATGCTATATGAAATGCAAGAATTATTATTATTGTATGTGCAGCAGAATTACAGATGAAAAATTATTTATTATCAATTGATCAGTCCAGAGTGCACAATGTGTTACTAAGTTCTTTATTAGTAAAGACCCTTTGTTTTTCTCTTTTCCTATGAATATCTGTTGAGCTGCATCAGCCTAGCTCAGGGTGTCAGCCTGGCTCACTTATGCATGTTGATGGAGCTCCATGTGTGGAGCTCCATCAACATGCATAAGTGTTGGAGCTTCTGTAGCTCAGTGATTAGAGCACTCGCCTGACAAGCGTGAGACCTGTGTTCAAATCCAGGCAGATCAGGGTGAAACCGTGGGCAAGTTTCCTTACTCCACACGTTTCTCCCACAAATACAGAGTCAATTCACTTTACAGTATATATTCTGTGAAGCACTTCAAGACATCGATAAAATGTGGAAAGCACTATATCAATTGTAAGGATTATTATTTAGACACTGGCTGACCAAAAACAATGTTGCCACTGAGTCATAAAAGTTGAAGGTACATTCACTGCACTTTAGATTTGTTCACTCACTCCTTGTTTCCTCTTTTCTTCCAGAATGGCAGCAACTTCTCCTTCCCACCCCTGCCACCGCCTGGAGGACCCTTCCCACCCCCACCCCCTCCTCTAATGCTGGGAGACCTACCTCCACCACCTCCCCCTCTACCCTATATCTTTGCCCCTCCTCCACCCCCGCCTCCTCCCCCAGGCGGCCCCCCTCCGCCCCCTGGCGCACCCCCTTACTTTAACTGTGGAATACCACCCGCCCCATGTTCTCTAAACCAGAATATCCGAAAAAAAGCCATTCCACAACCATCTCACCCTTTGAAGTCCTTCAACTGGCACAAGCTAGCCGAGGTAACACTTCAACCTATTTGTTTGAGATAAGGTTTTCTGTGATTTTAAACAATGTCCTCATTGACTATTATCCACTAGGCTGCCAGCACACACATCCAGGTAAGTCGTTTGTTTTGTCAATTATAGGATTTAATTAAATAGGAATTGATTGGCGGATTGCTTTTCTGGGAGTAATAATTCCTTTTTTTAAAAACAAAAACAAATGGTAATTTCAATCCACGACTGTTTGTAAGACATTGCTGTGCAAAATTGGCTACCAGATTTCGCAAAATACACAGTCACTCCATTTTACAGTGCAGTCTGTGAAGCGCTTTGAGACATCTATGGAAGCTATTCTTTTTATTTTTTGAATTTATTATCTAGATTTAACCTGTTTAACTGTAACATTCGCTTTCCTTCCAGTTTCCCAGTATTAGACACCCAGCAACACAAATAAAATCTGCTGTGTGCCTTTCCCTTATTCCTACTCCAAAGGTGGAACCTCATTGACCAGAAAGTACAGCGAGTTTCTCTCAAAGCCAATAGATTTACACAGCTTGGCTGTGTTAGGATATATAGAGAGGGACAGGGGAGGGTGGGGGGAGAGGGGGTGAAATCCCAACCAAAGCTCTTGACAATAAATTTCCAGGCATATAATGTTCTCACTGTCTGAGACTTGTAAATTCACCAATCCTCAGATAATCTCCCAGGATGAGATCCTATTCACAAGAATCATGTTTGGCAGTCCTGTCTCTACTTGGCTTGATTCTGAGAACAGCACTGAGCACCAGTCTCTTAAAATTGGTGATCCACTCCACTAATGTTCCAGGGATAAAGGCTCTCACTATGTGATGCAGTGCTAATCATGCAGGTGACAGTTTTGAATTCCCATTCTGTGTAGTGCTGTAGGTCAGTGGTTTGAGCACTGGTCTCTCAAGCAAGAAAGTCCCGGGTAGTGCAAAACTTTAGGCAAGTTTCCTTACTCCACATACTTATGTTTACCTAGAAGTAAGCAGGAACCTGGTTGTTTGGCAGATAATAATCCCATTTAAAAAAACTATAATTTGGTCACTCAATCCACGAACAGTGCTATGCACTATTGGCTGCCGCATTACATCCACAAAATGGGGTGAATAGCATGCACCGTTGCCTAGATAACATTTTTTTTTTAATTTTACTGTGTGCAACATAGCTATCATCGTCTCACCTCGAGTCCACACCACCTTCACTCCACACCACTTATGACAGAGCACTCTGTGAGAAATTGGGTGGATCTGCTTTGTTTGGCCCAGTTCACAGACTTTCACAGAGCACCAAGTTACCCCAATGCGGAAGTTTCGCCCACAAAATACACAGCATCTACTAGTTACAGTATATTCTGTGAACCTTTTTCAGACATTTCGAAGAATGTGATAAATCGCTATATCAAATGTAAGAATTATTATTTACTATAATTCTTTACAGTATTGAAGCATGGAGATGGTCATGGTCTATGGTTTAGCTACTCACTCAATAATCTCCCAAAGCCATCAGAAAACTTGAAGAGCGGGGGAGCTGAAGGATCTCATTATAAGTGCACATTGTCATTGTCACCCTTTGCAACAAGAGGATGTTCAGAATTGTAACTGTTGTGCTAAACTGTGTTAAATGAATGGCAATGTGACAGAGAGTTATAATGGACTATTTTTATCTGTAATGTATAAAAATTCTAATCCAAGCATAACGTTTGCCTTGGCAGGGAAGTAGTGCATTTATCAGGATTTAAGTGTGCAGTTCTCTCCAGTAGTTTTAGTGGTTTGATCTGAAGTATTAGCTGACAGTTACACTGTCCAGGCAAAAATGTACCTTTTACATGTCTCAAGAAAAAGAGTTTTAAGGAATAAAAACATGTTCCCGAGGTCATTCATTTCCTCCATATCCTCCCGAGGTCATTCATTTCAAAATGATTTATGAGAAACTGGGTGACATAATGATATAGAACAGTATTTCTCAATGAGCGATCTGTGGCCTGGGACCAGGCTAGGATAACCTCAAGGCCAGTCCACACCAGAGGTCTTGCTGGTGTGAATGACTGACTGGATCATTTACCAATGATCTGCCACCATTTTAAGAAGAAACTGCTGTTTCTGACTTCCAAACGGTGGAGAAACACTAGGTTAGCACACTGTCCTTTCACCTCTAAGACTTGGGTTTAAATTCACCTCAGATCAACATAATCTCATTTTTGTGTTGGCTGTAAGAATCGTGCAAGCAAATGTCACGTTGATGTAGTGGGGGAGGAGGGCTGTCTATTCAGGTTGGAGTTCGGCTAACCTGGAATGCAATCTGTAAGTTATTTGCTGAATGCAGGTAGACCTCCCTCAACGTTGCTTCGGTCAATGTTGCTTCGTTATTATGTGGCTGATACATGGAGGAACATATATCCAATTAACATCGCAACGTTCGCTTTACGTTGTTTGCCAGCGGGTGGAAACAAACTACTTTGGGGAGCATAGGCATATATAGAGACTGAACGCCTGGTATTCTTATGCAGCATCCATTTCAGTCTTAACGTCACCATTTTAAATTTGTGAGCAGGTGTGATATTGGTCATTTTTTATCATGACTTGTTTGTGCAATCCTCTTTAAACATGAGTCAAAAACGCCCAGGTTGTGACAATTGTGCATTTGGTAGTAAAAAAAAAGAAAACTATTACTCTCAAAATGAAATTAGATGTTTTAACCCATTTTGATGCTCTGAATGTTATTATTCATTTTATTTTTAAATTACTTTTATGAATGTACATGTATTTCAACTTATAATTTTCAAAAAGAAAATATTGACAAAAAATGTACAAAAGAACCTAACTCCAGTTTATACATTAATTCTTATGGGAAAAATTGGTTCATTCAATGTCATTTCGCTTAAAGTCGCACTTTTCAAGAACACAACTACGACGTTAAGCGAGGACTAACTGCAAAAACATACACATTGTTGGGCAAAGGTAGCAGTTTCAATAAATACATATTCTTTAAAACATGTGAAAGTCCAATCCGCGGGTCAAGCGCTTCACTCAATTGGAATTCAAGATAGCAGCACTAAGTATTTGTTAGTCGACTTTGGGGCAAGCGTTATTCAAATATTGAGAGCACGGAGATTTCCTAATGCACATTAACCTCATTCCTAATACAGTATAAGGAATGGAATGTGTTTAACAACATAGCAGTTTTGGTTGTTATGTTATGGTTCTCACTGTCCAGATAGACACATGAACAGTGGCCATTTGGATGAGGTACCAAAGGGAATGCAGGACACAGCCCAAATGAAGGGTCTTTAGCAGAATAATGGTAAAAGCAGAGGGGAAAAATTCTCCTTTGTGTTTCAAGCAATTTTAAAACTCAGGTTAGGCCGAACCTTGCTGAATTCTATCAGCAAGGTTTCCCACGCCACTGCTATAAATCATTGATAGAAGTCATAATATCATAAGAGACATTATTTTACTGAGTCACAATCTCAGTACACTTCACATGTTTGTCATGTCTGTGTCCTCATCACGTGCTCTGAATTCTTACAGAATAAGATTGGGGACACCGTCTGGACTGAGATTGATGATGTCCGAGCCTTCAATGTGCTGGACTTGGAAGATTTTGAGAAGATGTTCTCAGCGTACCAAAGGCAGCAGGTAAGGTCCCTTCAGCTTTGTATGAAAACCCAAATAATTGAACACAACTTGCATTCACTGGTTGGGAGCAAGATTGAATACATCATGAACCAATACAGATTAATTACACTTACAGTCAGGCATTCAAACAGGTCCTAAGATCCCCTAGATTTACCCTCCCCCACCCCCATTTTAGCTATTAAATGCAACCTCTTGTGGTATGCCACATACATAAAGCAATTAAATTTACCTGATTTGCAGAGGATGGGATGTAGTTGTTGTACCTCATGCCTCGACAGTAAAATATCACAGACCCTCATTGTCCAGATTTGTGCATAAAGAATGTCTGCCAAGGATAACTCAGCCATTACAATTGTCCTCCTGGACAGGTTAGCACCTCCAGAGGTGAAGGGGCATGTTTAAAAAATGAATCACTTGATCAAGAGCACAGAGCAAGGATTTCTCCACCAAAAATATATGGCAACCTTTTTTAAACATCCCTGATAAGATTGGTCTGCCTTAGAGTAGGCAGTGAATTTACAGTTTACCACACAATTTCAGGCATTTTCTGTAAAAAGTCCCATATAAGGCAAAGAACTCCTCTCGTTATATACATATGTGTGTGTGTATATACGGAAAGAAAGATGGTTACTGGTCCTTAATTGGGCTGTAAGTGGCTGGCTGCTCATTTGTTAATCTAAGGCTGTCATTGCATTCTTACATATTGTTTATGAGCCAGTACAAAATGTATTCAGATAGTTCATCAGTCCCTGACAGCTGGCTCACCAGCCCCATTTTTGGAATAGCGATCATTCAACAATTGCACAACAGTAGGCAGCACTTTCTGTTTTTCTTTGGCCAATCAGAGGTTATGTCTCAGGATCCTTTAAAATGTGGAAGTTCAAAGGTCTCTTTTTCTAAAAAAAAGTTAAATCCACAAAGTATTGGCTCTTGAGAGGGACTGGGTATGAGAAGTCTGCCTGGCTACAATCCTGTTAGTGATTGCAAGCTTATCGTTTATGACACAAAAACAGAAATTGCTGGGACCACTCAGCAGGTCAGGCAGCATGTATGGTGAAAGCAAAGTGAGTCAGTGTTTCAGGTCCATGACCCTTCATCAGAACTGGGGCATGTTGGGAGGGAGAGGCAGCACAAGGAAGACACAGGAGAAAATGGGGTAGAGGACAGGAAATTATGGGTTAAAATTCACATGACTTTTCCCTTCCCTTCCTCGACCACCATTTGCATCTCGATCCATGGATTATCGACAGATGTATTTTACAAGCCCACCAACTCCCACAGCTACTTGGACTACAACTCCTCCGACCCAGACTCCTGTAAAGACGCCATTCCCTTTTCCCAATTCCTCCACTGCATCTCCTCTGACGATGCCACCTTTCACGCCAGAGCAACTCAAATGTCCTGTTTTCCTCGACCAAGGGTTCCCATCCATTGTGGTAGGCAGGGCCCTTGACTGTATCCAATGGATAATTCTCCGCCATTTCCGGCACCTCCAGCGTGACCCCACCACCACAAATCGTACATTTCCCTCCCATCTCTGCTTTCCAAAGGGACTTTTCCCCCCATGACTCCCTGCTTTACTCCTCCCATCAACACCAACAGTTGCTCTCTATCCCCCGGCACTTTCCTATGCCAGCGCAGGAGGTGCAATACCTGTCCTTTCACCTCCTCCCAGATCACTGTCCAAGGCCCCAAGCACAGTTTTTATGTGAGACATCAATTTACATGTACTACCATCAATGTACAATATTACATCCGCTGCTCGCGATGTGGTCCCCTCTACATTGTGGAGAGCAAACGCAGATTGGGTGACTGATTTGCAGAACCTCCCTTCTTTCCTCAAGTACAACCCTGATCTACCGGTTTCTTGTTATTTCAACTATCCTTCCCACTCGCAGTCTGACCTATCCATCCACAGTCTCCTTCAATGAACTGTAGTGCAAGCTTGAGGAACAGCACTTTATTTATCTGCTAGGGACCTTACAGCCCTCTGGCCTCAACATTGTTTTCAATCATTTCAGGCCATGACAGGTCACCTTCCTTTCTGTTTTTGTTTCAGATTTCCAGCATCTGCAGTAATTGTGTTTTTGTTAATGTTTATGACCTTGCTTGGAATAGTCTTCCTCTTTAAGTAGTCCTCTCCTCTATCAATTAACAATGATAGTATATCTGCCAGTGATCATATTGTGCGTGGTTTCCAGAGCAGTTCATTGCCTGATCACTGTGTCCAAGCTTGCGTGTTGTACTTTCTAGCCTCTGCACGTGAACTCCAAATTCTCTCCCATTAACACAACTTGTCTTGCCTTTCTCTATTTCTCAACTCCCAACAATTTGTATTTGTATAGCACCCTTCAAGCAGCATGGCATTTCTTTGTTTTCACAAGGCTATCGAAGATGTTGATTTTTCTAAATTTTGCTCTTGTTCTCCAAATCTTCATATAGATTGTTTAAAAAAACAGAAACATAGATTTTTTAAGGCCAAAAGATGGCCATTTATGCTTGTAGAGAACTATCCATTTAGTCCCACTCTGCTACCGTGTATTTCTGCTGGGGAAACATCAACCTGCCCGCTGTCCGGAGACCTTTCACCAAAAGTAAATGCCACGTGGGAACCTCCCAAATAGTCTGTGGTGCAGTGGTCTAAATTTCAAAATAATTTATAAGTAGTGACTGCCACTTGGTTACTTTCTGTTCCATACTAACTCACGTTGGCATGCTTTATTTTTCTACGTTTCTTGGCTGACTTGGCCTATACAGGAGGTGCTCACTAACCTCTTGAAGCGGGTGAATGGTTTGCCTATCAGTGAATTATCACTGCTTTTCACCAGTCTATATAACTACAACAACAAAATTACATTTATAGAGTGCCTTTCATGTCGGGCGGACGTCCCAAGGTGCTATAGGATTTGGTTTGAATTACATTCAACTCAACAACAAATAAATAGACTAACTAAATGTTAACTTTTTTTTCAAATTAAATGCACACAGAAAGAGCTTGGCTCAACTGAGGATCTCTATCTCACAACCAGGAAAGTGAAAGAGCTGTCAGTGATTGATGGACGGAGAGCTCAAAACTGTGTCATTCTGCTGTCAAAGTAAGTATGAAATTTTAAGTAAGTATGAAACCTCAAACTCGGCCTTCAAGTAACTAACTATAACATGCTTTTCACCCAGATTAACATTTCAAAATGCTTAAAACCCGTTTTTAGTGAGGTTGATGTCAGAATCCAGTACTGTATCTCACAATGTGTTTGAAATGTTCTCGACCTTTTGTGTCACTGGATCTAATTAATGTGATGGGACCCTCTCACCATGTCTCCTGATAACTGCAATAATCAACTTGCAGTAGCCTTGCATTTGAAATTGCACTGATAACATTGAAACATCTAAAAGCACTCTACAAATAATAATAATAATCCATCAATTTGATATAGCACCTTTCATGTCTGATCCTGTTCATAGCTCACACTCACCAGCAGCAAAAGGGAATCCTGAGTAAGGGAAAAGGTAACATAGGCAACTTGATGGAATTGATAGAGTGAGCAGTGTGCCAATTAGCCTGCTTTTGTCTCAGACTTTATATTCTAATATTCTGCTGTTAGGTTAAAACTATCCAATGAAGAAATCAAGCAAGCTATTTTGCAAATGGATGAACGAGAGGACTTGGCCAAAGACATGCTGGAACAAGTAAGGATATCTACATTTTCCTCCCTGCTTCCTCCTTCCCTTCTTAAATCTTCTCCCCTTACCTGTCCTCCCTCCCTTCATTCCTCTGTGTTCCTTCTCTCTATTATCTATCTCTCCCTTGCTTTCTCATTCCCCCACCACCCCCACCCTCAGTCTGCTTCCTTCCTTAGCCTTCCCTTTAGATAGATCAAATGGCGTCCTTGGGCACTGTAAGCCTTCTGTGATTTATTCTGTTGTAATACAGTCAAGATCACAGAACAGGAAGTCAATGTAGTTAGGGGGAAACGGGGGTATTTTGGGATAACAGTGTAATTCTGTGTATCTTTCTCTCTAGCTGCTCAAATTTGTCCCTGAAAAGAGTGATACAGACCTTCTGGGAGAGCATAAGCACGAGATTGACCGCATGGCGAGGGCTGATCGCTTTCTTTTTGAAATGAGCAGGTTTGACATGAAATAATGTAGCATCAACTCTTGTTTGTGGTGGTGATTCTCTCAGGATTACCAAGAAATTGGGAGACTATTGCTCAGAAATAACAAATACACCACTTTCTTTTTTTTTTGGTGTTGTATCTTTGTCTTCTGATTCTGTGTTTCTAGTCTTGTTTATCCCATATTTTAGATGCCCTGCCCCCAGATGGAATAAAGCAGCCTTAGGGCTACACAACTTCCTCACACCTGGCCTATATTTTTTTCTTGCAAGTCAGTTTTCTCCTCTCCTGAATGCACTGACACATGCTAGAGTACAGTTCCACGATACCTCACTCCATTCTCTTCACACATGAGCCTTAACAGTAAGTGTCGGTAGGCTATTCATCCATTAACACCAAACCAATCCTTTTTTTACCCCATACCAAAGAACATGTAATTTTACCATTGGATAACTGTGGCCCTGGTTAATACCTCATCTCCTTCCCTCTTTTGCCTTAGGGCATTTAGCTGAGATTAGTTGGTGTGTGGGGCAGAGGGTATGGGGGATATAGAGAAGGGTTGGAGATGGTGTGGGGAGATGGTGTGGCTGACAGAATCAAATCTTAATCTCATATGATTCAGTTTCATGATGACAAGTGCTTTTCCAACAGAGGCATTGAGCAGAGCCATTTGTGTTGCTGTTGTATTTAGTATGATAGTCAATCTCACTGTTTGTTGGCCTCAAGGATTGGCCCAGGCCAGCCTTCATGATGAAGCACATTAATAAGTGGGGGCTGATCCTGAGAGTGGAGACCATTTGCTATGGATCTGGAGTCTCATATCCCCAATTTGTACACCAATTTTTTTTTGTATTTGTATAGTCTTGTCATTTTGAAACATCTCATCGTACCTCAAATTGTACACAGCGATATCCCACAAATAGCCCTGATGTAATTCATCAATCATTCTGGAGGATTGTTAGCCAGCATACTGGGAGTAAAAATGCCTGTCTTTTCCGATAGTCTGATGGATTGTCATGATTCACTTGAAACAGACAGAAAGGATCCCAACTGAACACATCTTCCGAATGAACAACACATCTGACAATGTGGTACTCCCCAATGCTGTACTGGAGTGGCAGCCTAGACATTGAACTTAAGATCCTAAATGCTCTTTATCCCATAATCTTCTGATGCACAAATGCTATTGACTGAGACAATGATTTGCTCTGGGTGTGGAACTAATCTGTTTGCATTAAACATTTTGTACGTGCCTACAGAATCGATCATTATCAGCAGCGTCTCCAGGCCCTGTACTTTAAGAAGAAATTTGCTGAACGACTAGCAGAGGCAAAGCCGAAGATCGAAGGTAAGACTGCTGAGGAGGATGGGCTAACTAAATATTTGCACTCAACATTTCTCTGCCCTGCTAGCGTGGGCCTCACCAGCTGTGAAGCTTCATATGCTGGCTGTGTGAGCTTTTTAACAAGTAGTAAATCAAATGATAAACTGGTGTGTCTTGAGTTTTTGCCAGTTACAGGGAACAGTATCAGTTCCCTCCCTCCCTCCCCTTCTATCCTGTGAGGAAGGGGGAACGCTTTGGCCTTTGGGTGGCACTGTGCTCTATGACCCAACATTGTCCAGTAATTTAACAACATGGGGAAGTCCCGAGACCCTCAATGCCACATGCGTGACATAGCCTTTGACGAGTGGTAGATCATGTTTACATTCTCAAACAGAAATGTGACTCTTGCGTCTTTTTTCTCAGCCATTCTCCTGGCCTCCAAGGAGCTGAGCCGGAGCAAGAGGTTGAAGCAGCTGCTGGAGGTGGTGCTGGCATTTGGTAACTACATGAATAAAGGACAGAGGGGCAATGCTTTTGGCTTCAAGATTTCCAGCCTGAATAAAATCGGAGACACAAAGTCAAGTATTGACAGGTATGTCTTTGTGGGTTTCTCTTTGTGATTAGAAGGCAAGTATGCTTAGGATAGGAGAAGATCAATGGGTTCTATAAATTCTCCCTTTCTTTTTTCATTCAACCCTGCCTCTATGGGATTTTACCCTTACGGGATACGAGACCATGAGAAAAACTCCCTTCTTCATACGAATAGTGTCTTTCACAACAACAACTTTGATTTATATAGTGCCCTCCACACTGGACGGCGTTTTAGAGCCCTTCATAATAATGGATCCCAGGGGCGAGCCAGGGGCAGGGGGAAGAAAGGAGATAAAAGGCGCAGTCGAAGAGAAAGGTCTTCAGCTGAGAACAGAAACTGGAAAGAGAGGGGGTGAAGCAAAAGGAGTGAGCTAGGGAGTTCCAGAGTCTCAGGGCGTAGTCGCTGAAGGCATGGCTGCCGATGGTGGAGCGGAGTATTCGGGGGACATGGAAGAGGCCAGATGCAGTGGAGAGAAGGCAATGGATGCTGGTTTGAGGAGAGAGGAGGTCGGAGATGTAGGGGGGCGCAGAGGAGTGGAGGGATTTGAAAACATGGGTGAGGATCTTGAAATCAATCCTCTTTAGGACAGGGAGCCAGTGAAGTCTGGCAAGGACTATGGTAATGGGGGAGCGAAGTTTGGTATGGGTAAGAATGTGGGCGGCAGAGTTTTGAATGAGTTGGATTTTATGGATTGTGGTAGAGGGGAGACTGGTGAGGAGGGCGTTGGAATAGTCCAGCCGAGAGGTGACAAAGTCATGGACCAGGGTTTCAGCGGCTTTTGGAGTGAGATATTGCCAGAGATGGGTGATCTTTAATCAGAAAAACAAATAGATGAACCTTGTTTTAACATCTCATGTGAAGGACAGTAGTTCCAACGTTGCTGTATCCTCTCCAGTACTGCGCTGAAATGTCTGGCTAGATTGTGAACTTATATTCCAATGCGTGACTTCAATCCACAACCTTTAGACTCAATAACAACAACAAAATTGCACTTGTATAGGGCCTTTCAAGTCAGGAGGACATGCCAAGGTGCTGGACAGTCATTGTTTCAGACCCCAGCTGGGGTCGGGGACGGGAGGGTGGAAGGAAAGGGGGGGATTTGGGGTGACCGATAGGACCATGAATGAGGGTTTCAGTGGCCTTGGGGGGTGAGGTAGTGGCAGAGTCGGGCAATATTGCGGAGGTGAAGGAAGGCAGAGTGCATCATTGCTTGGATGTCATTTGAGGATCGAACAAGACGCCTAAGATCCTGACTGGCTTGGTGAGGTTCAGTGTGCAATCATGGAGGTTGATGCTGCCAGTGCCTGGTGCATGGGGGCGCTGGCGTGAGCCATTAGCAGGACCTCAGTCTTGTTGACATTCAACTGTAGAAAGTTAGCTCTCATCCAGGACTTGATGTCTGACATACAGTCTGTCAGGAAAAGTAGTAGTCCTGGAGTCGATGGTAGAGGCAGAAAGATAGAGTTGAGTGTCATCCGCATACATGTGGAAGTTAACCCATGTCTGCAGATGATGTCCCCTAGAGGGAGCATGTAGAAGTTAAAAGTAGGAGGCCAAGGACAGAGCCCTCAGGGATGCCACAGGTGACAGTGAGGGGCCTGGAAGGGAAACTGTTAGAGGCAACAAAGTGGAGATGATGAGAAAGGTAGGAGGCAAACCAGAGTTGATTCAGAACCAAGACTGCTAGCAACAACAAAACAACAAAATTACATTTATAGGGCCCTTTCACATCAGGAGGACATTCCAACTCAACTCACGCAAGTTAACACATAAAAATAGTATAACACATACATGGGGAAATAATTTTTCTAATTTATGCTTGGAACTCTTTTATTCTAGGAACATCACACTGTTGCACTATCTGATCATGATATTTGAAAAGACCTATCCTGAGATCCTAACCATTCAGCTAGACTTACTGCACCTACCGGAGGCAGCCAAAGTCAAGTGAGTAATGCAGGAAGCAAGCTTCTGTTCGTGTTAATTCCTGACAATTTTCATGCTCTCTTCTTGAAGATATGCTAATTCTCAAGGATAATCAGTGCCTGTGTTGTGTCAAGGCTATTTAGACTAAAAGGACCGGACCAGGCCAGAATGAGCTGATCTTGGTTTGTGGAGAAGTGGGGTGTTAGGGAGGGTAATAATTGGTCATTCTTGCTGATCAGGTCTCCTTCCCTGCTACCAGTATGAGCATGCATAGTGAGTATGTACAGGGTTAATGGGTTTTGACAAGTACTAAATGGATGAGAAACATTAATTATGATTTTTTTTAAATGGCCATGTGTGAAAAAAGACTGGAAAATGTTTATTCTCCTCACCCCATCGGAAAACAGGAATTGATAAACCACATGAACCAGGCAAACCCTAAATATTATTTGCTTTAAAAATATATATATACATATATATATATATATACAGTATATCATTTTCAATCTCTCCACAGCCTTGCAGAGCTCGACAAGGAGATGAACCATTTGAAGAATGGGCTGAAGGCTTTAGAAGATGTAAGTATCCACTAAAATTGAGTTAGTAATGAAAAGAGTGCAAGAGTGAAGTGGCATTGTGGATGGGGATTGATTATATCCAAGACACTACAGAGCTGTGCTGTAAAGCTTTGACTACTAAAACAAAAAGCTTTGACTACTATTGCTTCTGGAAAATTAATTGGTCCCAGGCACTTTTCTCTCCCCTCCTCCTATCCGTCGATTCACATAGGAGATAACATTAGAAGTTGTATTGATACAAAATGCACTGTAGCACTTTCTAAAAGTCAATTGGAAAACAGCCATTGACAGAGGCGTGGAAGCAAGCTAATGGTTTAGCTCTTGTCAGTGAACGAAGCACAGCTCTGGTCGAGAGGAAGAGATGGGGGCAGGGGTAAGGAAAGCCTGTATAAAATAAAAGTCCAATGCCATTTCATGGTGAGCTTTAAACTCTGACAGGATTATTTAATGCCTTGCGGATAAAATAATATTAAACCCAGGCAGCCCATAGCCCCAGAGGAACAGTTGTATTCAAAGAGTACTGGTTTGAAACACAGTCATGCTGCCCTTTGAACTAGGCAACCATCTATGGGGGAAGTGATGAAGGGGGATTGTTTTCTCCCCCATAAAAATTGCAAAAGGAAAACATGACCATATGTTTTACCAAAAAGCATCAGCGAGGATCGCTGGTAGGATTTACATTCATTTATAGTTTTCTTGGTTTGGCTCAAGCCCAGACACTATGGAAACCCAGGAGGTCATTGCCTTTGTTTTTGAGTCCAGAAACTGCTTTTGGCAACACAGCAGAATAATAATGATAATCTTTGCATTTGATATGTTGAAATGCCTCGAAACACTTTATAAGTAATTGTTGTGAAGTGTAGTGACTTTTCTGTAGGGAAATCACAGCAGTTAGTTAGCACATAGCAAAGTCCCACTAGCAGCCATGAGCTGAATCACTAATTCATCTAGAGATTGGTGAGAGGTACTCAAAAGGGTCATGAACTTTAACATACACCTAAATAGGCAGTCAGGACCTCAACTTAATGTCTCATCCCAAGCAGAACACTTATGACAATGAGTGGGTGCTCCCTCTAGTAATACATGGGAGGGTTAGTGTGGAATATGTACTGATACCTCTATCTGGGTTGCTGAAGAGGGAACGTTATTACACATGGGCAGAAAGCAATGCTGAATTGTTCAGCAGACTCCACTATTTGTGTATGTATGAGTTCCATGGTCTGCTTTTGGCATAAGGCCTCAGAACAGGGCATCGAGTCTTAAACCTATACTGTCGTGCTCCCCCAACCCACCACCACCAATCACCATGATTTGTTACTTTATTTATTGTTGCTTAGCAAAACAGTAAACAGCTGTACCATTTATCAAGATCTTATCTTTTACTTTTCACTTCTCTTCCCCAACTCACCTACCCCACCCTACCATTCCCTACCCAACCCTACCCACCATGCCCTATCTCACCCTACCTTACCCTACCCCCACTGCCCTACTCCACCATGCCCTACCCTATCTCACCACAACATGTGCTACACGACCCCACCTTCACCTACTCCACCCCATCTTCCCCTACTCCACCACACCATGCCCTATTCCACCTATTCCACCCCACATACATTACCCTTTCATGCCCCACCAAACCATGTGCTACCTGACCCCACCATGTCCTACCCCACCTTGCCACCCCACCCTACACCACTATGCCTTACCTCACCCTACACCACCCTACCCTGCCCTACCCTAACCCACCATGTCCTACTCTACCACTCCCTACCCCACCCCGTTACACATACAGGAGCTGGATTACCAGAAGGGCCGTGGGCGGGACCCACAGGACAGGTTTGTTTCGGTAATGAACGACTTCATTACAGTGGCCAGCTTCAGCTTCAACGAAATGGAAGACCTATTGAGTGAAGCCAAACACAAGGTAATGAGAGAGGAGCATAGATGATGCCTTTAAGAGGAGTGAGGTCAAACCTTAGACAGAGTGATATCTCACATCTGTCATATATGTATGTGGGAGTGGGGGTGGAGTGGGGGGGGGAGGCCATAGTGAGCTGAAGACCCCTCCCCCAGGATATGTATGTGTTAGCTATGTGTTAGCCCAAATAGCCAGAAGTAAGATCTGAAGGTTTTTATTTGAAGATTTATCTCATTGGAGTCACTGAACAACAACAAATGATACTTGTATAGCACCATTCATGTCAGAGAGACCTCTCAAGGCACTGGTATGAACAACATACCAGCAAGTGTTTATTTATCCAGAAGAATAGGGTGGGTGTGTAGGGTGGGGTATATGGGGTGGGGTAGATGGGGTAGGGTGTATGGGCTGGCAAGATTTATGTGGGGAATGGTAAAGGGCAGAATGGGATATTCAAAAAGCAATTTGATGCTGCAATGAGAAGTTGTGGGATGGTTATTATGCAAGAATTAGGTCAATTGGGTTGTAGCACCATCTTCATTCAAATCATTATTGTGATCTAAAGATCTTTAGAGTATTAAAATCAACTCAACAACAACTTTGATTTATATAGCGCCTTCCACGCCGGACGGTGTCTCACAATAACAGATCCTGGGCCCGAGCCATGGGCAGGGAAAAAAGGTGACCACAGGCACGGTCGAAAAGAAAGGTTTTTAGCCGAGACCTGAAACTAGGAAGAGATGGGACGAGGCGAAGGGAGTGAGGAGTTCCAGAGCTTCAGGGTGTAGTGGCTGAAGGCACGGCTTCCGATGGTAGATCAGAGGATTTGGGGGACAAGGAGGAGACCAGAACCGGAGGAGCGAAGGCAACGGGTGCTGTTTTGGGGAGAGAGGAGGTCAGAGAGGTAGGGGAGGTGCAGAGGAGTGCTGAGATTTGAAGACGAGTGAGGATCTTGAAATTGATCCTCTCTGGGACAGGGAGCCAGTGAAGTCTGGCAAGGACTGAGGTGATAGGCGAGTGAAGTTTGGTGCTTCAATTCATAAGCAATAGATTTCTATTGGAAGAAAAAATAGTTTCATGGCTTGAATTTATGGTCCAGAAAGCCTAGAGAATCTTTGATGTTGTTCTTCAACAAAACAGAGAGGTTGAAAGGGGATGTGATCAAGGTGTTCAAAGTTCTGAGAGATTTTGAAAGGTAACAAAGGAGAAACTGTATGAATATTGCGCACAACTTTAAGTTCATTTCCTCAATAAACAATGAGATTAGGAGAGAGGGATTCTTAAGACTTTGCATTGGTTGAAACTGAATCTATAATAACTTTTAAAAAAGAAATGAGGAACAAGGAAATATCTGAAAAGGTATGGTGGGTGGTATTACAAGGTAGTGGCACTGAATGGATAGCTTTTTCATATAGCTGCCATAGACATGATGGATGGAATGGTCTCCTTCTGTACTGAGGAATTCTAGACTAACACTCCAATATTATATTTCCTACCCCATATTCTGCCAAAGAAAAAACTAGTTGGGGTGGGGGGGTGTAGGGGGGGAAGGAGAGCAAAAGATAAAGGAAATGAAGAGAAGTGTCTTTGGTTACAATGTGATGATCTGGAGATAGTGAGTGACATCATTCCCTGAGCAGTCTCAACAGTCTCACTGCAGTCAGCCAGTTTGAGGAATCACCATGTCAGGGACAAAGATAGAAACTTCCGGGTGGCTGTGCTCTCTGTGGCCTTCTCACAGTATAGGTCTGCATAAAAGGATCTTGCGATCCTTCGCATGCCTTCCTGTTCCGTGCACAATGAGTCATTCTCCATCTTCAATCCACAAATCACAGAGCTACCTCTGTTCGCTTTCTGGAAGAAGAAGCGGGAACATTTCTCATCTTGCTCTATCATGCACACTCTGGAGGAGAAAATCACCTGGGAGACTTCAGAGGTGAGGAGCGCAGTTTACTGACCTCTCACCTCTTCAATTTCCTCCATAACTGCTGTGCCTTCTAACTACTGCTTTCAGAATTTTTGCAACTTCTGCTGTGGCCCGGCCATTACCGTATTCCTGCCTTTCGCCAATCATACCCCTTTTCGGACAAGGAATTGCTTAATGCTTACTTTTACAATTTCCCACCATTCAGTCGAGGAGTCGCAGAAGTCCCTCAAGGATTTGAGGCCACCTGCCACTGTCCCTCTATCCCATCCTTATCTTATCTTTACCTTGATTAATGGAACTTTCTTATTCTGACATTTTCATCTCTTCTTCCACCTCGCTGGTTTTTCCCCGGTCTTTGTTATTTTCATCATCCGAGTGGGAATCATCAAGACCGGATTCCGCATTTGGTATTTCTTTCCCCTCTACCTCCTGTTGCTTCCCTTTCCCACTGGGCGCTACCTCCTGTCTTCTCTCTGCCACCTTTTGCCCTCTCTGGGATGTTGGGTCTGGGGTGATTTCTGCCCATATCTCCTTGGGCAAGTGTGGTAAAGGTGCCCCGTTTCCCCACACAGGTCACATTTTTTGCCCGTCGGACAATCCTTAGCCAGATGGCCAAAACTTTTGCAGTTCTAGTATACGATTTGTGTGCAGGCTGCCAACATAGTGTCCCACCAGACCGCATCTCAAGCACACTTGGGCTGTACGGGGTATTTTTTTCCCCCCTGCTCCCCGTCCGTTTGCTGACAATGGGTTGGGATTCTCTCCCCTCCGCTGGGCTCAGTGCTGCTTTGGACTCCCTTTTACAACTTCCCACCACAGCCTTGGACTCTAGCCCTGTTACGTCTGGGAGTTCCATACACCATTTCCTCTATTTCCCCTTCTTTGGGGCTGCTATTACCCTATTCTCTTTGCTCTCCTTCCCACTCTTATTCTTTTTAATAAGTGGTTAGGGCGAAACCAGTCACTGACCATGGAAAACAGAAAGGAGAGGTAGTCATTTATTTGGGGAGGACGGGTTTGCACGGTTATGAGGGAGTGGTATCAAATTGCTCTTTTTAAAGAGCCAACACAGACTTTTCACGGATATGGGGGAGTGAGATTAAATTGCTCTTTTTAAAGAGCCCATACATGGGCCGAATGGCCTTCTTTTGTGCCGCATGATCCTATGAAAACCTAGGCTTTTGCTCAACCTCTCATGACAAGCCTCTTTCCCTCTCACGCTAGCCCCTCACAGAAACAATTAGTTACTCAGTCCTTTGATTCAAAACTTTACAATCCAACTTCTTTCAAATCCTCTCTTTTACACCCTCTCTTCAAATCTCTCAAGCCACTCTTTCTAGAAACCTTTTGTACTTGCCCCATACTTAATTGTCACCTATGTTGTTAACGCTAATATGGAGGAAGGCAGACCTGGAGGATAAAACAAGCACTCTCTCTCTCCACCACATGTCTAAAAATATCAGTTTTACTGCCACAATAACAGACCGCAGCCATAAAACTCGCATCATTACTGGACACTGTTCCTGACAAACCTAATGTACCACTGAAATTCCTGGTTTTCTGTTCCAAACCCTATTTCTTTCTATTAAATCAATGAATGTCTCTCTCCCATTTTAATATTCATGGAAGCCAGTTCTGTTAATGGAGTGTCTTGGCAGTACTTCTGTTTTATGTTGCCTCAAAGAACCTTTGTAAATGTAGATTTCCTTTTCGGTGTAAATTCCTATTTGATTTCCATCATTTGGTGGAATAGTTTTGAGGTCTAAGTAGCTGTGATTTCTCTCCCACTCTCCACCCCACCCAGTACTGCTTGCTATCCAATCAACATATTAGAACTTCAAAACATAATAACAGAACTGCTCCACATTTAATAAACCATAAAACATTTGCAAATTCAGTTATGCTCAATTAGCTGCCACATTTTGCCCACAAAATATAGTCAATTCACTTTACAGTGTATTCTGTGAAGCGCTTTGAAACATTTCAATGAGGCAGTAAGATGCTATATCAAATGCATTGTTATAAATACTGTGAAGCACTTTGAGACGCTTCCATTAAAGTCTCCTTGTCTGGTTTATTTTCAAAGCTGAAGAGCCTTATTTATCCAAGTCATCCCTGCAATAGTGGGCATCAGTCTCATTGGTCTCATCAGCTTGTATGTAACCAAGTGCTCGCAGGGGACATTGTAGTATCAGAACAAAGAACAATCATATTTGTTAACCATTGCATATCATAATCTCTCATTATTTACAGAAAATTAAAATCCCACATGCAGAAAAACATCTCATTTAAAAAAACATTCAGAATGGAGAGGTTCAAACAAGCTGTCTCCGTCTCAGCCTTTCTATCTCTGTCACTCTCTCTATCTCTCAGTCCGTTTCTCTGTCTTTCTCCCCCCACCACCCCCCTCACTTGTCTCTTTGTCTCCGTATGCACCCCCACTCTCGCTCTTGCGCTTTCTCTCTGTCTCTGTATGTCCATCTCTCTCTTGCTTTCTCCCCTCTCTCTCTCTCTCTCTCTCTCTCTCTCTCCGTTTCTCTCTCTCTCTTTCTCCCTCAAACCAGGTACAATTTACATTTAGGAACAACGGAATTTCCGTTGATGATTATGCAACTGCGTCTTCATTTTTAAATTATTTGTCTTCACTATATAATTTTTACTAGGTTTAAAACAAATGTATTTTCAATTAGTCTAATTGAAAAGGAAAACATTGCAGGACATGGGGGTAAGATTAGCAGAGTGGGACTAGTTTTGGTAGCCTTTTCAAAAAGCCGACAAAGGCAAAATGAGCTGAATGGCCTCCTTCTGTGCTGTAAGATTCTGTGATTCTATGATTCTATACTTGTTTACATATATAACTTAATGTGGGACTGCTCTGTGCAGTGAAACACCACCTTCAGAGACTTTACCTGTATCAGGTAATCATTTGCAGAACAATAATCATCTTTCATGTTGTCAAAAATGTTATAATCTCACCCTGATGTAATTCTGGGCTACCCAAACCTTTACCAGATACATATCTTCAAAACAACAACAACAACAACTTTGATTTATATAGCGCCCTCTACGCCAGACGGCGTCTCAGAGCGCTTCAAAACAAGGACAACAACAAGAAAATTACATTTGTATAGTGCCTTTCATGTCGGGAGGACATCCTAAGTCACAGACAAAGAGAGTGAACTAAACCGAGATGATGTAACAAGATAGAACTGTGTCAAGTGGATACAGGTTTAGAGTTATAAAGAGCAATTTCAGGACAGACACCAGGAAATTTTTCTTTCTATGGAGGGTAATCCGTGTAAAACTATCGACCATTCTATTGTTCCCCACCATCTTTTCTCTCAGCTCCAGCTTCACTTTTCTGTTCTGGCCTGGTTTCATTCTTACCTATCCCCAAATCTCCACTTCATATCTGCCAATGGCTTCTCCCCCCTCATCATCACAGCATCATGTGCAGTGTTCCTTCGGGCTCTGTCCTTGGTCCCTGCTCGGTGATGTCATCTTCAGGCATGTATGTGGATGACACCCAACTTTATCTCTCTGTCTCTAACCTCAACTCCGGAAACTGTACTGTCCTAACTTATTGTCGGTCAGATATCAAGTCCAGGATGAGAGCTAACTTTCTCGATTTGAATGTCGAGAAGATGGATGATCTTGTGCTTGGCTCCCGTAGGTTCCAATCTTGTGAACAGAAGAATAGAAATTATCCTCTAATAAATGCGTGCAACATGTGAAACCACAAGGACAGGCAGGCAGTGAAACTAGGAATTGTAAAGAGTTTCCAGTGCTACCGATTGATAATTACTTGCAATTTGGAATACTTCCTTTATAATTTTCTGTCCAGGACAACGTCTCTAGCTCATGAACGGGAAAGTGAGCAAATGTAGATTCAATTACATTACACAGAGAATGGTGAATACATGGAATGGACAGGGAGGTTGTGGAGGCAGATTGTGTCAGCACATTCAAGAGGAAATTGGAGAGATATTTGGGAAATAAATGGACTGAGAGATAGAGTAATGTAGGCATGTAATGTTTTAATCTTGGGATTTGCCAGATGGATCACAATATATATTCCTGTGTTCCACATAAAACACAGGACAATTGCCATATTTTTAACACAAAGAAATCTGCAGAGCACAAATATAAATCTTTGTTTGGTTCGATGACCGACAGATCAACATATTATTTATGCATCTGAACAGCAAAGCGTCTAGGGCCAGGATAAGCATGACAGTTAAGAAGCAGTAAAGTTTGGTGGAAAGTGGAAGAACATTTTTATTGGCAAGATTGTGACTGCGACTCTCAGGACATTGGCTGAGGCAATGATAGAAGCCTAAATCTCTGCCAAAGGGAAAAAAACAGAGAAAAAAAGTAAAGGGATAGGTATTGAGCTCTTAAAGGCAAACTCTTAAAGGGAGTGAGCACTCATATCTCAGTGAGCCTGTTGATCTCAGTTCTATGTTTTTAGTTTATTACTGGATGAGGCCCAGATTCATCCCTCGTGTCTTCCATGTTGAATATATAGTAAATGGAAAAGGGGTAGTTCAGTGTGCTCTTATGTACAGGAATCTGGAGAGCGGCGAGTTGATAACTTATAAGCCAATTTTTCTGCACTCCGGCCCGTGTTTTATATACAGTATATTGTGTACACTTTTGCGAAATCTCAGGAATCTCTTTAAATTCTGATCAACCACTTAATGTCATCCAAGGGTGCTGTGGATTGAAAGGCCTGTGGGTATTAAGGTTTAGATGAAGTATCCACTTTCTGACGTGAATGTCCACAGCGTTGAACTCCTGTATAAACAATAACCGCAGTACAATATATAAGAGCATCCAATGTCACTTAATTCTACAGAAATTCTTGGAGACCTTGGTATATCACCCAAAGACATTATTCGCAGCAACCATATCCTCTTGCTACATTTAATGCAATTTTGGGGTTTCTACTTTTCTCCTGCTGTTGAAGCACTTTAAGGCATCCTCACTAAAGGAGCAATATAATTAATTAAGTTTTTGATTGATTGTTAGCCAATTGGTAGATCACTTTCTGAGCATAATAATTTCTTTAAAAATGTGGTCACTCAATCCATTGCTGTATGCAATTGGCTGTCATGTTTCGCACTCAAAATAGTCAATACGCTTTGCAGTATATTCTATGAAGCACTTTGAGACAATCTCAATGAGAGGATTAGGCGCTAGATCATCAACAACAAAGTATATTTATATAGCGCCTTACATGTTGGGTGGACGCCCCAAGGCACTGGACTATCAGGAAATTGGCCCTGCGCAGAGGGTTGGGATCAGGAGGGGTGGAGGGTAGGAGGGCGTAGAAGGGTGGCCGTTTGCGGGGTCGAAGAGGAGTGTTTTGAGACGTGCTTTGAAGGAGGTAAGAGAGGGAGCGAGCAAGGTAAAAGGAATGTGAGATAGATTTCCAAATGGTGGTGACAAAGAAGCTGAAGGCTCGACCACTGATGGTGGGGTAGTCCGGCAGGGGACGCAGAGCAGGCTGGAGGAGTGGAGTGGAGGGAGCGGACAGGGTGATATGAGGTTAGCAATTTACAGAAATAGTAAAGAGCAAGGCTGTGGAGGGCTTTGAAGGTGAGGAAGATTTTCAACCCTATCCTTTGGGGGATGGGGAGATATTGGAACCAGGCAAGGGCTGGAGTGATATGGTCACAGTCTCCTTCCCCAGGAAGTGCTCAGTTATTAAAGGGACAAACCTTAACATCCATGCCTGTCCGCCTTCCACCGTCCCAAATATCTCATTATAATGGGGCTGCACCATATTTACTTGGAAATAAAAATTTATATTGGTATGTACAATGCAACTTACAGTAAGTGCTTCGTATTCTCTGGTATTTATGCTTGCACTGTACCTGTGTGAAAGCTGCGAAGTCCAATGGCAGCCAAACGAGTGTCTGGACCTCAGTATTTGAGCAGTTTCAGCCAGTCACTCCATTCAGAAGCTATTTGCACAAGGAAAATAAGCCAAGAAATCATCTGGTTGGTGTGGAGTCCTGGAGCTCAGTGGTTGGAGCCTTACAAGCAAGAGACCTGGATTCAATTCCAAGTAGGATGAAACCTTGGGCAAGTTTCCTTACTCCACACACCTAATAATAATCCCTAAAAAAAAATTAAGAAATTAGTCATTTCAATCCGCAACTGTTTGGCGGTCACTGCTGTGCACAATTGGCTGCCGCATTTCGCCCACATATATACAGTCGATTCACTTAACAGTATATTCTGTGAAGCGCTTTGAGACATCTAGAAGACGTGAAAAGCACTATATTAAATGCAACGATTGTTATTATTTTGTCAGGAGAATGATTCAAAGTACTGTACTTAACACTGCTGGCTGGGCACTTGAGCTGGGAAGCAAGCAGGAAAGGGTGAGAGACAAAAGATAACTAAAAATGTGGCCAAAGAGGTAGGACTTGATCAAAGAGGCAAACCTAGCAGTTCACCTAAACACATCTAAATGAATAAAATTCAAATCAATCTGTTGTTTATCGAAGTGTTATCTCATCAACCACAATTTGGTGAGCAACCGATTCATTTGAATTTGAGAGCAATCTGGATTTCAAGGAAAAAATAAAACAAGATAATGGAGAGAAACACTCCATGCTTCTTTGAAATAGCAAACAGTTATCATCAAGTGTTTTTGAAGGCAAGCACCACAGCCTTCATACACAATGTCCCACAAGCAGCCATGAAGTGACACAACAATTTATTGGAGGTCGTTATTCACCAGGACAAAACTCAAATTCAGGAGAGAGAGGTGAAAATGAAAATTAAAAGTTTTTTGAAATAAAAGTATAGTTGCAAAGTTAAGCATTTTGAACAGTGTTACAAACTGTGAATGTCTAGGCTTTCCTCCAAAGTCTTTGCCTTGAAATCAGTGGGTTCTAAGCAATATAACATTACTCTTTACATTTTCACATTTAATTTGCGAGCTGTAAATTCTGAGTGCCTGAGCACACGATTAACCTCAGAGTTACACAGCCAAGAACATTCTGTTTAATTGGAATCTCTGCAAACTGCTGATAAACATAAAGTACTTTATAAATATGCACATCGTAGCCCAGAATTATACCACATACAGCAGAGACGAGACCCAGCACACTGACTTTGTACAGCAATAACAATAATAGTCTTAAAATAGTCTTCAAGTGGTGGGAGTAACATTTGGAAAATGAATTATTTGTTTGATTCAAACTGGACATGGTGGGTGGAAGGGTAATACCGTGCAAGGAGAGTCACTATGAATAATAGAAATAATAATCCTTGTATCTGATATAGTGCCTTATCAAGTCTTCGAGACATCTCAAAATGCTTCACAGAGTACACTGTATATTTTGTGGGCACAGAGTGACAGCCAATTGTGCACAGAATGTTCTGCTTCAATACAGAGATGAAAGTGACTCCACAAATTGGAGTTGAATCTGTGACTATTTATGATGTGCACTTTTCTCTGGATTGACAATTGCTGTGAATCCAGCCAGAGTGACACCAATCCCACCCGAATGATGGGGTGTATGTGTGTGGAGATCAGGTGTGCCCAATGTCAGCTTCCGCTGCTATTGCTCCTCTCCTGCACTTTCCCCCATCCAAACCCACGGAGGCCTCCACATGAAGAATGATCATTGGGCAAGGTAACCTGGCAGAGTGTAGTCTGACATCTGTAGAGTTCTCCCCAGCACAAGGCAGTGATACCTTCAGGAGAGAAGGGAGACAATTGGTGGTGGGAAGGATAAAAACAAATATACAAAAAAATCCATCAACTCTGGTCACTGATATTCACAAAATGAGAGCTGAGCAAAAGGCTGAACTTTAATATTTCACTTTTATGAAGCAGAAATGGAGGGAAGGGTCTTTGTTTCATTGGGCACTTTTTATTTTCAACTGATTAAAATGCCTGCAAAGCTCCCACTTGAATCTCTTCATCTCTCTCTCTCTCTCTCTCCCTCCCCCCCCCAACCCCACCTCCACCCCCTGGCAGTACATAAAAACATTGAAGCACTTCGGAGAGGATGAAGCCAAGATGCAGCCGGATGAATTCTTTGGCATCTTCAACACCTTCCTGCAGTCATTCAACGAAGCAAAGCAAGACCTGGAGAACATGCGTAGGAAAAAGGAGGAAGAGGAGCGCAGAGCTCGCATGGAGGCCATGGTGAGAGGGTGTTGTAGAAATGGCTGGAGGTTCTGGGACAGATCCACATTCTTAAAGGACATGGTTAGGGCCTGGTCCTTCATGGGTTAAAAAAAAGACACATTTCTTATTGGATTGTGGGACACTGCTGTGCACAATTGGCTGCCATGTTTCACCCACAAAATATACAGTCAATTCACTTTACAATATTTTCTGTAAAGCTCTTTGAGATGTCTCAATGACATGGAGTTTGAGCACTCACATTGCAAGCGAGAGACTTGGGTTTGATCCCAGGCAGGGCAAAACCTTGGGCAAGTTTGATAAAGCATTGAAAAATGCTTTATCAAATACAAGGATTATTATTATTATTATTCTAAGGCGCTATATCAAATAGAAGTATTATTGTTATTATATTCTGGCCTGAGTGACTAGAGGGTAATGAAAACAGCAAAAAGTTAGGAATAAGATGATAGATTCAGTGGAGGAGAGGGTCATCCCTCCACTCACCTCTCCACCTACCCACCCAATGAGTTTCTTGCCACTCACTCCCCCCACCCCACCCCCAACCTCATCCCCGACAATGTCTTGTATTTGATCTTAAATTGGAAGCTGTTTTTTGTTTTTAAAAACGGGGAAAGGCAGTTCTTATTCCTCATTATTAACAGAACCTTCAGAGTAACTCACTGTTTTCAAATGTCTAGTGGTCTCCAGTTCTGTATATAAATAGAGTTTAGAATAATGACACTTCCTTGTGAGTCCCACCAAATGTGCTTATATCCTGAGAAATCCCTTCCCCTTTCATGGGCTGAATGGCCTCCTCTTGTTATTATTTCACGGATTTTATAAGAGCGGTCATTTTTGAACAGCACATTGAACTGAACAAAATAATCTCCCAGATGAGAGAATCTGCAGGAATGTTTATGATGTTGGGTAGCGTAGGGTGGCGGGGAAGGGGGAGCGGAGAAAGGGTGGTAGGAATGTGTCCCTCTGGCTTTGTAAACTACACAACTTTACAGTTAGTACAAAAATGCTGCCAGAGCTCCAGGAGCATTGATTGGATGCAGAGCTGGAGCATCTGTCTCCAGGTCCCCCAGGAATCCTGTGAACTGTTCTAACTCTGCATCTCCACAAACCATGCAAGCATGGGAACTATGTGTTCCCTTAATACCATACATACTCCGACCATTCCAAACACCACCCCACACACATCACCCCACTTCAGACCATCCAGAATTGAATTGTTCATTTCACTTAAAAAGCTGCGGATAAACAGGATTCATATATTCCAAGTTTATTTTTCCATACATGGAAATTCCACTGTGTTTTAAGAAAAGATTGGAATTCTGAAAGGAAACTTTTTTTACATTGACTTTGACCTACCCTTTGACCTTGTGCGCCCCACACTCAATCCATCCCCAACCCCCTCAAGCAATCACATGGACACCCTAAATACAATAAAAAATGATGTGGGAGGGAGGGTGCACTCTCTGTTGCTCAACAATGTAAGGGTCGATTTATATTTGCAGTGAAGTAAGAACTGACACAAATATTGTATTAAAAAAATGCATGTTTATTCATTCAGATTAGTAATAGTTATAAGTAATTAAAAGTATACATCACAACCATGCTTACATATTGATGCATAGCTCACAACGATTTGCGTTGCCTAAGCCATTCTTATGGATGATCTGCAAAGTAGCCATTGCCAGTTAAAAATTATCACAGAAAAAATGTATTCAAGTAAAGAAAAGAAAAGGAAGAGGGAGAAGAAAAGAAGATAGTGGAACTTGGCATCGCCATATTCTGGCTTCTAAAGAAAAGGAAGGAATATACAATACTTGGAAATCGAACTAGGAACTGCACAATAATATAAACTGAAAATAGTTTGGCAAAATAAATTGGACACTACTCCTCCATGTTTTCGCAACATTGGTTTGGTCAATGTTAATCGTTGTGAGCTATGCGTTGATACGTAAGCATTATTGTGATGTATACTCTTTATATTGCAGTCCTGAGCTCTCTCCCAGTCATTAATCCCTGTGATTATCTTGCAGCTGAAGGAACAGCGTGAGAAGGAGCGGCAACTGAAGAAAGCCAAAGCTGGTGGCATCTCGGAGGAAGTGGGGGAGTTTGATGACCTGGTTTCAGCACTCCGCTCAGGCGAAGTCTTTGATAGGGATCTGTCCAAGCTGAAGCGCAGCCGCAAGCGATCTGGTAACCAGGTGGCCGACAGCGGCAGGGAACGAGCAGTGACAAAGCTCAACTACTGAACTGGATGTGGTCAGTCAGGTTGAGCCAAGAACTCCTTCAGCGTCATTGGACTCCAGTGACTCCTGCAGCCGGAAACTTTGCTGTTCCTCACCGAGCAAGTCTCTCCTTCTCCTCCTCGTCATCTCCCTTATCCTTCACTATGGGAAAGGAATCAAAGTGCCTGTCTGATCTGTAGGGTTGCTGGCCAATGGATAGGTATTCCCCCTCCATCAGCCCCTCTGTTATAAGAGAGGGAAGTGTTCCCAGCAATAGCCAATTTTGGAGAATTAGAAAGTCTCCTCTACTCGGACCAAAAGGGATCTGTGATTGTCTTCCATTCCTTCCCTGGCTGCATGGCTGGATTACTGAGTTGATCGAGCCCTGATATATGGACCAAGTCTCTGTTTCTCTGCCCAGTACTTACACCATCCTGACTTACCATTGGTATTTCACACCAAGCATTGCCATTGGAAAGACTGTCCCAATTTGGAAAAATTCACAGGAAACTGAGACGTCCAAGGCTACTACCACTGTGGACTTTCAAAGAGCCTGTTTTACCCAAACCAGTATTAAACTCCAGTCAGTATTTTTGAATTGATAGTACTTGCACCAATATACTCTCACAAACCTAGATAACCCACTGCAAACTTACCGGTCCTATATTGTGCAATATTTTTATTATATATATATAGCTTCTATGTTTAAATTTTACCACAAGAGACAAATAGTCATTTTAAAGGCCAGACTTTTTTGGCAACAAAACAAACAAGAGACATAGAGTCAATCGGTTTGGTCTTGTGCTAGGAGATGCCAGTTGTTCTTCCCAACAATCCTTCCCATCTGTGAAATCAAACTAGGTGGTGTTTTTGCGGGGAGAACTCGAGAAAGTAAATATCCTCACCGATCATAAGCATACGGGCGGCGGACTGGAAGTGGAGTGAATAAAGGGGATGTTGAGAACTAGTCCCGGCACAAAACACTGAGCCCTGAAGCAGGATGTGTGGATGACTGACTTACTCCTCTGTATCTCACATGTAAACCTCACAAAAAAGCACATAACAAAAATTGCCATGCTATTCAGCAGCTCAAATGAATATGAGAGTGAGGGACACGTTTCTTTAGGTCTTCCATAGAAGAACTCTGTCAATCTTCGCCCCACCCCACCCCCAATTACCCTCCTTGATTTTAAGGATAGCAGCACTACAAGCCTATACTAGGTCTGTGTTGTGTATCATTTCTTTAACACTATATTATATATTTTTTTCATTTCTAACGAGTTATATGCACAGATGAGGTGAATGTGCTTCAGGTTTAAGTTGCGGAAAGTGCAGATGACATTGTGCAGACCCAAAGCTTTTTTCTGTGGTTGGCTTGAGGCCCAAATTCCACTAATTTTGTCATAGTTTAAGTTGGTGCAGAATTGTGGAAAATTCTTCAATTCAGTCTTAACATGGACAGTTCTTCTAAGAATTGCAGATGAACAGGATTCCAAATGAAATATATATTTAACAATTTTCCAAAATTCTCGGCAATTTATAAACTTTAGGGCAAAATTGTCTTCCAGGCTTGATGGCATTTAAGGTCTCTGAAGAGTAAAGAAGAGCTGAGGTGGTACAAGATAGATATAACAATAACTTTCAGCATTTATACTGCACCCTTCAGGCAGGGTGGTAGCTCAGAGTGCTGAAGACAAATCATATGGTATTTCAGTCACTCAAAATCTCTACTAAGTTGACATTGGAACGTTTCTGCTTACTCAGTGGCCTTTACAATATATGTGCACCTTTCAGCACGCAAGATTTGGAATAAGAAGTATTTCAGAATTGATAATTTTTTACTGATATATTGATGATTTAAAAAAACTGTAAAATATATACAGTATAAGAAGAGTTTCAAGCAGGATTAGTTTATCGCCTACGTAGCCATCTTTCCAAAAGTTGCCTTCTTGTTTTCATCTGTAAATCTAATAGCCTTGAATCCTTGAAACTTGTCTATTTCTTTCTTTAAACATTACCGGATTGGTTCCCAACAAGTAATAGAAAAAGCAAACTGGAGTGATATCCTGAAATATATAACACCGGCTAAAGGCTGTTAGCGTCTCCCTAGGGTCTACCGTATAATAGGGTCTCTAATATGCTGTGGCTGAAGTGTTGATTGTATCAGGAAATTGCGTATACCTAAGGTTTGAGTCTACCAGATTGATTAGTAGCCCATCATAGTGAGATCTAGAGTCACTGCCATTCCCTTTCATCCTGCAGCCAGAGCTGTGTGTTAACTCCATTTGACATTTTGATTCTTAAATGTATTCAGTTACATGTTTTGTAAAACCCTTTCCATTGTGAAGTGGCCTCATATACCAAGTGAAAACCATTATCATGTGTGACACTACAACCTTTACATGGTAAACATTATAGCTTCAGAGGGCAGTGCCCATTAGGTCAAAGGCAACAACTGTCTCACATCCAGTAAACCCCTGTTTACCTCGCAGTAAGTTAGGACTCTGCTTGTTAGTTGATTAGTGGATCGCTTTTCTGGGGGTAATTATTCCTTAGAAAAATAATAGATTAGTTACTTCAATCCACGATTGTTTGTGGGACACTACAGTGCGCAATTGGCTGCTGAGTTTCACCCGCAAAACACACAGTCACCACACTTTACAGTGTAACCCTTGGAGCCTTTTGAGACATCTCGAGGACATGATAAGGTGCTATACCAAATGCAAGGATAATTATTATTATAGTTGTATGTGCCTCTATGCCTGCTCAATCACAGTGATATGACATATACAGCCTGTTCTCACTCCGCCTTACCTGGAGGGTTTGTGCCATGGAACAAACCAATATGTACAGCTGCATATGAGCTCAGTTATATTATGGTCTCGGAGAGAGATACCAGGGGTGTGTAAAGGATATGGGTTCATATACAAATGGCAATTATGTAAGATCGGTGCAGAAACACAACCAGATAGTGGAGTCCTGTAGCTCAGTGGTTAGAGCACTTGCCTTACAAGCATGAGAGCTGTCAGGGAAAAAGCTTAGGCAAGTTTCACACCACAATAATAAACTTAGTCATTTCAATCCACGACAGTTCTGTTTGTAGGACACTGCTGTGCACAATTGGCTGCCGCATTTCGCCCACAAATATACAGTCAACTCACTTTACAGTATATTCTGTGAAGTTCTTTGAGACGTGTAGAAGACATGAAAAATGCTATATCAAATGCAAGGATTATTGTTGTTATATCATGTGGTGCAAGCAATGGGTGGGAAACGTCCTCCCGATGTGAAAGGTGCTTTACAAATGGAATTTTGGTGTTGTTATTGAAACAGAATCTAATCTGGAATGCATTGCCTGAAAAGATGGTGGAGGCAGATTCCATAACAACTTTTAAAAGGGAACTAGATCTTTATTTAGGAAGAGCAGGTCTGTTAGGTTATGGGGAGAAAGCTGGGCAGTGGGATTGAGTTGCTCTGTTCAAAGAGCCGGCACAGACTAGATGGGCCGAATGGCCTCCTTTTGTGCTGTATGATTCTATGATTCTATGAAACCCCTGGACTCAATTATTCAATATAGCATTCAATCCAAGCAATGGCAATGTTTGATGTGGGCAAGCAGAATGCAGTGCCGACCAATCATGCCCCAAAAATTGGTGAGTGAGATTGGCACAAAGATGGGGGTGGTTGGGTGGGTGGAGGGAGTACAAGGCACAGTCAGAAAGTATTTGGTAAAACACACAAAGCAGTAATATTCAATGTTTTTTGTGCTGCTTATACTTGTATAACTTGACAACATGAAGGCTGGGTGGGGAGGTGGTTATACATATAGCAGGCGAAATAATCAATTAGGTGAATTATTTAGGTAAATGTGCAGCTAATATGCATTGACGATGTGCATAAACAACAACCAAATTAGAAGCCAGTAAACATATATAATACACAATGCTGTTATGTAGGCAAATGCTACAGCCAATCTACACAATCATTGTCCCTAAAACAATAAGGCTCAAATATTTTGCAGAAGGGGGAAGAGGGAAAGAGGCGGCCAGGAGGGGAGGTGGAGAGGAGTGTAAGAGGGGGAAAGGAGAGGAGGGAGAGGGAAGGAGAAGTGGAAAGGAGTGGGGGATAGGAGGATAGGAAGGAGGGGGAAATGATAGGGGGAAGCAGGGGGAAAGGATAGGGGAACAGAGAGGGGGAGGAAGGATAGGGGGAAAGGAGAGGAGATGGGGAAGAGAGGGGGGAAGGAGAAAGGATGAAAAGAGATCAGGTGGAAGGAGGGGGAAAGGAGAAAGGGGAGAATGAGAGGGTAGAATTAGAGGGAGGGGAGGAGGGAAGCATAGGGGAGGAAAAGGGAGGGGGTAAAGGAGAGGCAGGGCCATGATTCATCAGTTTATCTCAAGAACCTACCAATACAGTCACAGCCAATCCTAATGCATAAATATTAGGCTTCAAATGTAAAAGAAGACAGTGTTGGAGGATGCCATCCTCGATCAGTCTGTGTGTGTTTAAAAGCTTCAAAAGATACAACAGAGTATTTTAACAATGAGGTTTGGAGAAGTGCAGGAGGAAGGGAGACAACAACAACTTGGATTTATATAGCGCCCTCCATGCCAGACGGCATCTCAGAGTGCTTCCTAATAAGGGATCCCTGGGCCGAGCCAGGAGGAGGGGGAAAAAGGTGACCGAAAGCACGGTCGAAGAGAAAACTCTTCAGCTGATACCTGAAAGTAGGAAGAAGGGGGCGAGGAGAATGGAGTGAGGAAGGGAGTTCCAGAGCCTCAGAGCGTAGTGGCTGAAGGTATTGGTGCCGATGGTGGAGCGGGGGGTGATGTAGAGGAGTGGGGGGATTTGAAAACAAGAGTGAAGATCTTGAAATCAATCCTCTCCGGGATAGGGAGTCAGTCTGGCAAGAACTGGGGTAATCCGGGCAGATCAGGATGAAACTTTGGACAAATTGCCTTACTCCGCATGCCTAATAACAATAATCTGTCCAAAAAATACCCACAATCATTGTTTTAATTGTTCATTTCTATCCACGACTGCTTGTGGGACACTGATATGTGTAATTAGCTGACGTGTTTCGCTCACAAATATACGGTGAAGTCACTTTACAGTATATTCTGTGAAGTGCTTTGAGACATTGATAGGATGTGAAAAGCACTATATCCAATGCAAGGAATATTATTGTAATTGAGACCGGTACGGGTAAGAACACGGGCAGCAGAATTCTGGATAACTTGGATTTTATAAATGGTAGTGGAAAGGAGACCGGCGAGGAGGGCATTTGAATAGTCCAGCTGAGGTGACAAAGGCATGGACCAGGATTTTGGTGGCTTTTGAGGTGAAATATTGGCGGAGATGGGTGATGCTTCAGAGATGGAAGAAAGTGGTGCTGGTGACGGACTGGATGTGGGGGAGGAAGGATAATTGGGGGGTTGAATCTGTCGCTTCAGTTGCATACGGGTTCGGAGACTTTTAGAGGCAGGTTCGGTAGGTGGAGGAGGTGAGAACCATGGGATTGAAGTCGTCAGTCTAGCATTGCTAACTATCACAATATCTGATTTTTTTTTGCCAATGTGAATTAGCTTTTTGTCCATCAGTCTATTGATTAGACATTTACCTTGCGTGAAAGTTGTTGCTGACTTTAATGCTAAACGTTTCTATGGGTCTCTGTCAGGTATTGGTGAGCACGAGCAGGCTGGCCCTGGATAATAAATTAAGAGTATACAAGATTATTGCTGATCACTAATGGGACCTGCCTTGAGCTGATAGATGCCAGGATTTGCCAATAACTCTGCTACTTATTCGTTAAGACTAGTTGGATATCAGGCCTCAGATCAATTTACTTTGACTTGATCTTCCTACATTTACCTGCCTCCTGGAGTTTATAATGGGAAGTCCTGTTGTCCACCAACACTGCTGAGATTCATAACTTTGTCATGAGGCAGAGAACCAGAGATAGATATTTGCATTCCCAACCCCCACCACCACCCATTGCAACTGTGCAGAAACTATCTCCAGTGAAGAGGATTAACTTGGGACAACAAGTACATCTCTAATGTCACATTCTCCGTTTCCGAGACCCTTATTCTAATACGCAACTGCAATCGATCTCAACGTCATTACTTTTTTTTAGATTATTATTCATTATAGGCTACATTTTCCTACTCATTACCTTCCCCCATCCTGATTTGCCACAATGCGTGGGTTGGGTAGCAACGGTACAGATCAACTTGATTGCTGTGGGATATGTTCCACTGACTGATAGACTCAGGAGAAAAATAAGGATTAAGGAAAGTCTAAGCAACTTGTAAATTGTACCTCTATTTATTTGCCCTATTTAGTTACGCTACATGTTTTATATATATACGTGATATAATGCCAAATGACAGAGCTGGTGTCTCCTTTAGTTGGCCTTAGTGGTCTCAAAAGTATAAAAGAGAAATCAAAGCTACTCAAGGTCCTGTTAATGTACTGCAACCTTGAACAAAGGTACATTCTCAAGGAATCAGTTCCTTGTGTTTCTCTATCGGATCCCAACTCTGAAGCTGAGGGAAACCAAAAGGGGAAAGGGTAGATGCTTTTGCTTCTGAACCCACCATATATTTACCTGAAACACCACTAACTATACCAAATGGAGATTTCTGTGGGCTTACGTTGATCGGCCTTTCTTGTGCTTTGGGCACTAGTTTAATGCTAGGACGTCCTATGATGTGAAAGGCGCTATTGTTTTTATTGATAATGGGATGGTTTGAAAGTACAATATACCTTACATAAGCTGTATCAGTTGCGACCAGACATTTAATACAAATTATGTGAACTATGAGTTATGTCAAACTTGAGGAGAATATAAAGTCTTGAATGGGACTTCAGCAGATGTACAGCAATTATACAGATTAGATTTATGTGAGTTTTATTGTAGCAAATTTACAAACAGGGACATTGTAAATTTAGAGTGATTGACTACAGCAGTCAGACACTTACACTCTCTCCCAGGACCATTGTTGGCATGGTTAAGGTGCACATTCATACCATGGTCTCTTTTCTGATCAGTTTCTGCTGAACGGCATTCAAAAAAGCACAAGTTACAGAACAAAAGGCCAAAAGTCAGCTGTGCAGAAATTTCCCATTGGTGATGTCAAGGATTGCTGTGGCAATTCAGATGAATGAATTGCACTGTTTAACCTGAGAAGCTTACAGGCAAGGCCCGACCAATAATAGGGTTTCCATCTCTTCATAACATGGCCATCTCCATATCTGCATGCTGGCTTTCGATGTGGAACTGGTTTGAGGTGAATTTGGGGTGTGGTGGGGGGGTGGGGGAGAGCAATGGAATGAAAGAGTTGGGTGCTTGCACCTTCAAGAATAATTCAATATTTCCTGTTTTTCTAGAAGAATACCGTAAATAACTGATCACAGATTTTAAAAAAATAACATTGTATTTAAGATTTTCCTATTGTTGATATTGCAAAAAAAATTGCCCTGAATATTTGAGCTGTCGTGCATTTGACATGACAAGGTTATTCAAAAATAACTATTAAACAAAATGGTAAATATATAGTCTTTTTTACCTTTATGTAAATTCAGTAACTAGAAATCCCACTTATGTAATAAAACAATGCTGTACAGTACTAAACCCTGGCTTCTGGGTAATGTTTTGTGCTTTTCTCAAAATGAATCTTGGCTCCATATATATCTATATATCTATATATATATAGTATATATGTATACAAGGTTTGTCAGTTGCTTCTATCTTTGAAATACGGGCCCTCACGTTTTACTTTGTGGGAGGTTTACTGTGAACCATTAACATTGAGGATCTCATACAGGTAGACTTCCCAATACACTGTTCTACAATCTTAGAATGCTTGCTCTGACCGTGCTTTCGATCATCTTTCCCCTCCCCACACACCTTAGCTCCCACATCTCACCACTAAGCTCTTTGAGTGCTCCATCTAAACGCAAATTTGTATTCGTAATGGGGTTGCAGGACTTTCAAGCTTGGATTCCACGGGTTGATGGTATCTGAACTACTCAATGTATTCCTCCCCGGCAGCACAATCATTACCATCTGATATCTTGTATGAGATGCGGAGGTTATCCCCTGAAGGTGAATCTGCATTGGGAGCCTCATTTATTCATTCCGCTTTGAAGAGAGGTGAAATCAGAAATCAAACCGAGTCACATTTAACCACACACTCTATTCCTGCTTGTGCTTCTCCTGCATAAATTCCTTTAAGTTTCAGCTTTGCAATTGTTCTCTTCCTCTTTCCCTATCCCCCAGATCACAGAACCTTCAGATTTCAGAATGCTGCTCAATTGGGTCTTGGAAATAACCTCCACCATCTTGCCCCAAACCTAGATTGCTGTATAACACGGACACAAATGTGACAGTATCTAATCAGCTTTGAATCCCTGACTTTTGCACCTGATCATTAAATACTTCCTTGGCATGAGCCCAGGACTAGGGAGAGCTTTTCCACATTCATGCGTTTTTATTGTTGCTTTAACGAATAAAAGGATGAGGTATTCGATGTGGTATATTCTGGCTTTGCAGAATCAATGTTGGTGATTTTTCTTCAAAAAAGTCTGGCACAATCAACAATGTGGTGCTCTACCAGTGTTGCCCTGGTATGTCAGTCTATTTATCCAGAGGTTTGTTGGCCAAAACAACAGGAGAAACTCCCTTGCTGCAAGATCCTCAATGTCCTCCTGAATAGGTAGACAGGTCTTTACTTTAACATTTCATCCAAAGGATGGCACCTGCAGTGAGATAGAACTCCTCCATTGGACTATACAATGTGGATTATACACTCAACTCTCAACAAAAGAATCAATGTATCACCAGAGCTAAGTTTATAAAGTTTAAAATAAACTGCATGGAGTTTTCTATTTTCTATCCAGGTATATACAAATGTAAGGCAGAGAAAACACTCATGTCTCTTTTGCCCCTGAAGCCAATTTGTAGAGTTAAATTGGGGTCAAAGAAATTCCCACCGGAGGTTCCAACACCCATTAATGCAGTGAAAGAAAAACATAACAATATCAGATTATGACACAAGATACACAGAGCCAAGTTAACACATCCCTGTTCCAAGTGCTATTTCAATCTTGGTCCAGAAATAGTTCACTGTTAAAAACATCTATTTGTTACTGCCGCTGACTCCGCTTAAAAAGCTATTTCCTCTCCTGGTAGTGCCACATGTTCCAATGAAGACGCCAAGGCGACGTGCTATATTTGCCAATAAACTACACAGTCACTACACTTGACAGCAGTTACCTACAAAATGATTTGAGTTATTTTGATGTTCTAGGCACTAGGGTCCGGCGATATATCGATATATCGCTAAAACCCGATATAATTTTCATATCGATACGCCGATATAGGCATTTCAAAAATATCGATATATTGAAAATATTGGGAAAATATTGAACTACAAGACCCAGAATGCTCATCTCTATACACAATGCACAGACCGAGGTGCAAAGCCGCCATATTGTATTCATAATACTCGAATACAATATAAAGGTATGCAAGGGGTGCAGGGGGGGGGAGAGAGATGGCGGGGGGGGGGGGGAAGGGGGAGAGAGGGATGGCGGCGGGGGGGGGAGAGAGGGACGGCGGCGGTGGGGGGGGAGGAGAGAGGGGCGGGGGTGGGGGATTGGGAGAGAGACGGGGTGGATGTGACAATATACAGATAGAGATGGGGGGTTGTGAGAGAGAAGAGAGACACAGAGACATATATAGAAAAACACAGAGATGGAGAGAGTGAGTGTGAGAGACACAGAGAGAGAAAAATATTTACCTCCTGAGGAAATAGGCCCCGAATGCGCGCGCACCACAAATGCGCGCACCACGTGCGCATGCGCAGTACGAAAACTCTGAAAATATCGATATTTCGGTATATCTCAATATGAGCCCATCGATATATCTAAATCGGAAAATTTCCATATCGACGGTTCCTACTAGGCACTGTATTACATGCGAGGAGAATTATGCCATCATTCTATTAAGACCAAGTACTAATGTGCCCTCTTGTAACGAGGTGCTACTATGGTTGGTGGAGTTGACAGTCAACTTCACTCCATGTAATTCCTTCTGCATTTTGGAGCAATACAAAAATGATTGTAAAGTGATATATTTTTTCATAGTTCCCCTCAGATCAGATATAATCAGATCACTAACCCTTTTCCACCCACATAGCAAGTTTGATATTAACAACCTCACTCATGTCCTCTTTTTCTCTCTGTGATTATCTGCCTTCCACTTCTGATGTCATTAGTTCAGAAGTGAAACAGGGGGAAAGGGGAGTGGGGAGGGATGAAGGCACGCCATTGCTGGAGGTTCCAGCTTTTATATTAAATCGGATCCCGTTTGCTTGTTCATGTGTTGATCTTTTAAAGATTCTATGTTACTATTGGCTAAGAAAGGGCAGTTTTTTGCATGCACCAGCTAACCTCCAAGTGACTTGAATATTCATCTTGTGGCTCTACCACTGTTAAGCACTCTGAAACACTGTCCTGTGTAGAGGACGTTATGGAAGTGCAAGTTGTTGTTGTTGTGTTGGCTGTTTGTGGGACCTTTGCTGTGCGCAAAATGTTTGGTACGGTTGCCTACGAAGACAAGTACTGCATTTGACAGTAATTACTCGCAAAGCACATGGACACATTTGATGTGATGCGCGATGTAAAAATGCAAGTTTCTGCTTTACAGGCTATGTGTGACTCGCTGACCTGTTCTGCTGCCAGCTCTCCTCAAGATATGTTGATATCATCTCTGGGATTTGTTGGATACTGATGGGTCACAGTGTCCAAATACTGCACAGGAGTTCAGATGAAGGGCCTAGATGTGTGATAGTGTTGACATTTACTCAGAGCAAGCAGTGCACACAGCACACAACACAACAGACCAAAAAATCGAACTGAAACCTTCCATCTGGTCAGCTACTCAAGGCCCTAGCCCTATATTTGGCTCACCCTCAGCCCTGCAGCTCAGCACCGATTACAAACTGTGCTTTTATTTCTCTAGCAGAGAGAGCGAGTGAGAGAGGGAGGGAGGGAGGGAAAGCGCGGACCATTGCAATGGATTAAGCAGATGCTAGGTTGCGGAAATTGCAAAAGCAGCAGCCACTTGGACTCCGAGCTTCAATAGCCAAACAGGAAAATTCAAACCCATGCTGCAAGCGGGAAACCAGGACTATTTGTTTCCCTGGCTTTTGTCGCTCACAGCCCAAGGTGCAGGAGGAGATCTCATGAAACAAGGTGAAGTTATAAATCTGATACTCCCACATGAACTTTCCCAAGGTCTTGTCTTCAGATGGCAGGTCAGAGAGGATAGCATAGTGGGTGTCTCTGTATCTTTCTGTGTTTGTCTCTCTCACTCTTTCTTTGGTCATTTTAATCCACGACTGTTTGCGGGGACGCTGCTGTGTGCAATTGGCTGCCTCGTTTGGCCCACAAATATACAGTCAAATCACTTTATTCTGTGAGGCGATTTGAGACGTTCAGAAGACGTGAAAAGCGCTATATCAAATGCAAGGATTATTATTAGTAGTAGTAGTTGTGGTAGTAGTACAGAGCAGGCCGACCTGACAGTGAGGAGCAGGTTAGAATTAACCAGGACTGTGACATTGCCTCAACCAAGAGGCATTTGCCCATCGATCCAGGTGTGTGTCTGCGTAACAAGTTTATGAAATTGTTCAGTTCTACAGTTTAACATAGAGAAAACTATTGTGTTTTAGTGCCACCATAACTTTAGTCCATCAACGGGATTGCTCGGTAATGGCAGGTGGAGTGTGAACCAATAACACTCTATGATGTTGTAAGGTGTGAAATATCACTTCAGTTGTAGCCATCACCATGACCAGAATCAGAGCAATTGAATCTGTGTCAGGACAAGATCACAAAATAACAATCAAACGCATGCCTGGAACCGCTAGTATGTTAATGATATTTTAAACCTCTCCATTAAAATGAAACATTCAGGTCGCTCAGCCAAACGTGACACACATTTTGACAAAGAACTGATTATTCTGAGACCTTCTAGAGAGTAGGACTACAACAGCCACACCAGTGTCAGCCTTTCTGACACCACCCTCTGGAACCCCATCCCACAGTCCCTCCTCCTCACCCCCTCCCTTGCCTCTTTCAATATCCCTCTCAAGACCCTCCTCTTTAACCGTGCCTTCAGATACCCTCCTACCCCGACCCTCTCTGCTCTCCACCCCCGTCTGATCCCAACCAAGGTGCAGAACCCTGACAGTCCAACACCTTGGTTGTAATGTAATTTGTTGCTGTTATCAGTCATCGCCTGATGGCAAAAAGGCCACATGCAGTGAGGGAGACACTGATGGCTGAACAAGTTCTACCCCCAACTCCCAACCACACCAGCTGAATCTTGTCATCCATAAATTTCCCTGTTGAAATATTTGGACACATTTGCCAACTTGTATTGGTTATAGTTGACTCCTTACAAAGCGTTCAGTGTTGAGAGGAAGTGGGTATCTGGGTTTGGCCACTTTTGGCCTCTGGGCCATAAAGTTGTGGATTCAAGCTCCACTTTGGGAGTCAGAAGATTGTTGATTGTTGGATGTGCCATCTTTCCAATGAGACTTTTCAACCAAGGCTCCATATGTCTCTTTGGCATGTGGATGTTAAATACCCATTAAATATCCCAAGGTACTGCTCACAAAGTTTCTTGTGTCTGTGCAAGAATAACTGAGATAAATTGACATTTGTTTGAGAAACTGTGGTGGGTCAAAATGTATATTTTCCTACGAATAAACTGGACAGCAATTCCCTGATTAAGTGCAAACAGCCATTTCGAAGTTAAAAATTCAAAAGCAAATGTAAGGATTATTTTATACCGAACTCTAAAAATTGCAACCTGCCTGGGAGCCTTGCCACTTGGTAAGTTTCCTGATTTCCTGCGGTCAGGACATTTTGTGCAGTAAACTTTCAGTGAATGGTCTCGTACCCAGGGACAGATTAATTGGCTCTTTCTAAGCAGGAAGTGGTAACTGAATTTGGTGCTTGGGTCATTTACCTCTGGACTGATTCCTCTGGGTGGATCACTGGTTTAATATTAATTCTTACATTTGATCTAACGCTTTTCATGTCTTCTAGACATCTCAAAGCGCTTCAGTAGGTGAATTGTAAAGTGAATTGACTGTATATTTGTGGGCAAAATGCAGCAGCCATGGATTGAAATTATAAATTTTATTATTGTAGTTTTTTTTAGGGAGGAATTATTATTAGGTGTGTGGAGTAAGGAAACTTGCCCAAGGTTTCATCCTGACCAGACTGGATTCGAACACAGATCTCATGCTTGTAAGGCAAGTGCTCTAACCACAGAGCTACAGGACTTCTCTTTGATAAGACTTTAGGTTTAGTGCAATTTTCTGTTGATTTATTGCAAGATCGGAAGCCTTTTCTAAAGGAATGGGACATTTATTTTTATTTTTTGGAGCTGACATTAATATAAAGCACGTGTTAGGTTTAAAGCAGTCAGTTTTAGGTTTGGGGCACAGTTTCTAGTGCATTGGGGATATGGGGGTGGGGAGATAAGAAGAGGACCCAGGTAGCAAGCCCATGTGGGGCCCATATGGGCATGGATCAACCCAATTTGTCCCATATGGGGCGAAACCTTGGGCAAGTTTCCTTACTCCACACGCCTAATAATGATCCCTCCAAAAAAAGCACAATAATAAAATAGGTTATTTCAATCCACGGCTGTGTGTGGGACACTGCTGTGCGCAATTGGCTGCCGCGATTCTCCCACAAATATATACAGTCAACTCACTTTACAGTATATTCTGTGAAGCGCTTTGGGACGTTGATAAGATGTGGAAAGCGCTATATCAAATGCAAGGATTATTATTATTATTATATGGGCTTGCTACCTGGGGAGCCACCTACACCAATAATAATCCTTTCATTTGATATAGTGCCTTATCACGTCTCAAAATGTACATTTTATATATCAATGGGCTAACACCAGCCAAAATGATTCTGATTATTCAAGTTCCTTAATCAGACACTAATGTGTGCCAGTTGACTCAGCATCAACAACAAAACTGCACTTTTAGAGTACCTTTCACATCGGGAGGATGTCTGTTGGTACCACTCTAATCTCTGCATCAGAAAGTCATAAATTGAAGCCCTACATCAGGACTTAAGCTCAATTTGGGGTTGAGACTTGAGAGCACTACTGACGAGTGCTGCAATGTTAGAGATATATCTATCAAATCAAATATTCAGTGAGGTTCCCGTCTACCAATTCTCTATGTAGATGTTAAAATTGCTGTTACAATTACTTGAAAATAGAAGTCCTTCTAGTGTCCTGGCTTACAATCTGACAACACGTCATGTCAGTTTGACACTAAAATCATCCAGATGAAAGGAGAATCATTTACCTGGAAAATTCCAGGTTGTAGAAAATTCTTTAGTTCATAGAATCATAGAATTATAGAGCACAGAAGGAGGCCATTCAGCCCATCATGTCTGCGTGGGGTCCAACTCAAAAAGTGCTGTCCAATTAAATCCCACTGGATCACTTTCCCTCCATAGACCTGCAATTTTGTCCTCCCCAAATACACATCTACTTCTCTCTTAAAAGTTGTTATTCTTTTTCCAACTTCCTCAAATCTAAAATTGAGGGGATCCGTTCAGCCACCTCTACCCCATCCATCACTACACCCCATTACCTCTCCATTAGCATCCATCCCCTCCCACACACCTTTGACCCTATCTATCATTCCGCCCTCTCTGCTCTCATCCGAAAAATTAAACCCACCACCTGCTTCGTTGACCCTCTCTTCTCATCTCCCAGCTCTCATCAACCTCTCCCTATCCACTGGCACTGTACCCACCCCTCTAAAAACAGCTGTCATCACCCCGATCCTAAACAAATACTTTTATTGGACCCATCCCTACCCTCCAGCTACTGCCCCACCATTACACACCTCCCTCCAGTCAGAAAAACAACTGTTCACTATCACTCTTTACTTTCTGTCTCCTAGTTGGTTCCTGATCCATGTTGCCACAGTCCCTTTAATACCGTGGGCTTCTATTTTGTTTATAAGTCTCTTATGTAACACTTTGACAAATGCCTTTTGAAAATGCAGATAAACTACATCAACTGCACTACCTGCATCCACCCTTTCAGTCATTTCTTCCATAAATTCTGTTAGGTTTGTCAGACACGATCTGTCTTTGCAACCCTCCAACTGGCACCGGTCCAGTGTCCAAAGAGGATTGAAAGATTGTGGCCAGAGCCTCCACTATTTCCAACCTTACTTCCCTAGGATGCATCCCATCTGGACCAGGTGACTTACCTATGTTAAGCACCAACATCCTTTGTAGTACCTCCTCTCCGTTGATTTTTGTCATATTCAATGTTCACACACTTGCGATACTGGGCAATTGGTTGTATCATCTTCTTTGTCAAGTCAGGTGCAACATATTCATTCAACAACAATAAAGTTACACTGTATAGCGCCTTTCATGTCAGGAGGACGTCCCAAGGCATAGTAGTCATTGTTTCAGACCCGAGCTGGGGACGGGGAGGTTGGAGGGAAAGGCGGGGATTTGGGTATTCGGTACATCAACCATGCCCTCTGCCTCAACAAGATTTCCACTTGTGTTCCTCATTTGACCCACCTTTGACTAACCTCTAGATATGCTTTTAAAATACCTTAGGGTTCCCCTGCTAATCTTTTCTCATACAATCTCTTTGTCCCTCTTCTTTCACTTTTCACTTCTCCTCTGAACATACTATATTCTATTTGATTATCATGTGTGTTTTGGACCTGACATGTCACAAGCTTTTTTTTTCTGTTTTATTTTAATCCCAATTTCCTTAGTCACCAGGGCCTGCCCTACCTTTCCCCTTTTGTGGGAATGTATTTGTTCTATCCCCAAACTATTTCCTTCTTGAAGGCTTTCCATTGTTCATTTGCTGTCTCACCTGCCAATCGTTCTTTCTAATTTATCTTGGCCAGGCTCCCTTTTTATCTCACTGAAATTAGCCCACTTGCAGCTGAGGGTCTTTACCTTTCATTGATTGTTGTCCTTTTCCATCACTGTTCTAAACCTGATAATAATGTGATCATTGTTATCCAGATGCTTTTCTGCTGAAACCTGCTCCACTTGTCCCACTTCATTTCCCAGAACTAGATCCAGCACAGTTTCCTTCCTCATTGGGCTGGAAACATGCTGGTCCAGAAGGTTCTCCTGCACACATTTCAGGAATTCCTCTCCCTCCTTACACTATGTATTTCCCAGTCTATATTAAGATAATTGAAATCCCGCATTATCACTGCTCTATTAGTTTTGCATCTCTCCGAAACCTGCTTGCAGATTTCCTCATCTTTCTCTTTCCTATTATTTGGTGGTCTACAGTAAATACCTAACAGAGTAACAGCTCCTTTTCTGATCCTTAACTCTAACCAAACCAGTACCAGTAATCGGTTTGTGAGTGCCACACTCTTGGGGGATTTCTGGATCGCCTGTTGAAGCTTCCTACACAAGTGTTTGTCCCGAACACATGAACCATGCTAGAGTTCTCACATGGCACACAGTGTGCAGGGAATAGGTCTCAGCTGTCCTACCAGGTTTCCAGACAAGTTTTGTAATATATCTCCCCTCTGTCCCACTCTCTCTTTCACTTGTTCCCTCCTTAGTCTATTTTACCATTAACAATTTCAGCGTAAATAGGTAAAACAAGTAATTTCACACCTTTTATTCTCTTGCTCACACTCCTTAATATTGTACTTAAAAATTCAAATTCAAATTTGAAAGCCAAGTTTCTGCAGTTTTCGAAACAGAAAGGCTTCCAAATTAAAGTTTAAAATCGAATGGGCCACTGGGCAAAACAAGGTGGAATTTCAAGCTTCGGAGATGTTCCCCCAGATGGCAAAGGCACTGTAATTTTCAGCATCGGGCTACAGTACTGAATCGTCAGAGCCTTGGCATGTCCTCCCGGTGTGAAAGGCATTCTATAAATGCTATTTTTGTTGTGATTGTTGTACAGAGCAGAAAGTTACAGGTTTCAGTCCTGTGCTGGGGCAACTGATCTCAGGTTCCTAGTCCTTATTGTTATTCAGACTCCCCAGACCACAACCTCCCCCACACAAATTGTGTGCGTTCGTCGAATGTGGGCTGAGGATACACAAGACTCGAGTTGAATGAGATGCTTCATGATCATGTGGTTGTGAACAGTCACGAGTGAATAACAATAATAATAATCCTTGCATTTCATACAGTGGTTTATCATGTCTTTGCAATGTCTCATAGTGCTTCACGGAATATACTGAAAAGTGAATTTACTTTATATTTTGTGGGAAAAATATGGTAGCCAATTGAGCACAGCAATGTCCCACAAACAGTCGTGGATTGAGTGACCAAATTATTATTATATTTTTTAGGAATTATTACCCCCAGAAAGCGATCTGCCAGTTGACCAATAACTGGATTCCTATTTACTTCTAGATAAACAGAGATGTGCCTGTGGAATAAGGAAACCTGCCCAACTTTTTGCCCTGCCCAGGAATTGAACCCACTCTTGCTTGCGAGGTGAGTGCAAGTTACAGAACTCCACATGAGCCAGGAACTTGAGATTGCATGGAGAAATGCATCCCAGTAGAAAGGTAAAATAGTTAAAACGCCTTCAGGAGACAGAGAGGGGGAGAAAGTTAGTGGTACAGTGCTGGGTAACATGAAACAGAGAAACCAGTAGCTGTGGTATATCCTGTACTGGCCATTCCTTTTGTACATCAGCTAAAATTAACAACCCATAGGAGGGGAGGAAGTGTTTAGCAAGAAACAGCTGGTCAAATACTTGAAGAGTAACCCAAGCCAATCATTTCCAGATTCACTTACTAATGGGATCAACAGTTTCCTGCGCGGAAAGCTGCCGGGTGTCATATAGAGGTAGATTTATTCACAGCAGATACCTTGCAGTGGTCGAGAATAATTTAGCAATTTGCTCCCTTTCAAAGGCCAATTGGCACGCTTCTGTACTCATTAGAGTAACGTCTTGCTTGATCTTGATGAATGGAACTGTTCCTACAATGCTCGTAGTATTACGGGATGTCAGTGTCAAAGGCCAGAAATTCCACTGAGTCTTACAATGTAAGCTTGTTTCGTCTTAAAACCTAAGAGCATGCAGAATTGTGGAAAGTGCTTCAATTCAGTTTCAATTTAGAAGCTGATCCTTTATAAAAACTGCAGAATACCAGCTCCCAAATTAAGAATGAGTCTAAGATTTTTTTTACACACTGCTACACGTTATTCGAAATAGAGCGAAGCAGCAATAAACAAAACCATATTGCTAAAACAGTTGAATTTAGATCCCCTTTTTCAGTACTCTGGTCAGATTCCATGACAGTACTGCATAAAACTCAGGTCACCATAACATAATGCGGCTGTCCAGATCATAAAGGAGGAGAGCAATGAGGATGATTGCCAATGTTACAAACTATTAGACAAGATAGGGATAATAATAATAATAATAATAATAATAATAATCCTTGCATTTGATAAAGCGCTTTGTATATGTTCTAGATATCTCAAAATGCTTCACAGAATATACAGCAAATTGAATTGACGTATATTTTTGGATGAAATGTGGCAGCCAATTGGCCACAGCAGTGTCCCACAAACAGTCATGGATTCAAGTGACCAATTCATTTTCCCCCCCCCCCCCCCCCCCCCCCTTTGAGGGATTATTATCAGGCGTGTGGAGTGAGGAAACTTGCCCAAAATTTTGCCCTGCCAAGAATCAAACCTACATCTCTCACTGCAAGGCAAATGCTCTAACCACTGAGCTACAGGACTCCATCGCTTCAGTCCTGAGAGAAGATATTTCAGTGGAGGCTTCCGAGAGGAAAGTAACATTGTAAAAGGAATGAAAAACTAAACCCCATATAATACTTTAGTAAGGATCTAGACACTAGAACAAGAGGACATAGGTTTAGAATTGAAAAAGCCAATTTCAGGAGTTTTTTTTAATTTACTCAGGGGTTTAATTAACAACTGGAACTGGTTGTCTGAAAAAGTAGATGAGGGCAGGTCACTGGACTCATTTAAAAAGAAGAATGATGCTGTGATGGGAGGACGGTAAGGTTCTGAAGTGAGAGATATTCTGGAGGGATGAGATCAAATGAACTGCAAGGCCTTTATAATCTAAAGTAAACGTGTGATCAATCAGAAATGTTAATACAAAGTGGCTTTACTGAGAGAAGCTGAGATTAGATGGCAGTTCAGCCCTCACGCCATAGTGCTAAATGGACTGTTCTCAATTGAGAGGTTGGTTTTGTTAGAATCTGGTTCATTAAACACAAGGTCATAAAAAATAATGCAAACTCCCTTACACTCACCAAAAGTATCAGAAGAAACTCTTAATGCAATAACTTGTGTTGTGTTATCTTTGAGGGGTCCATTCAGCCACCTCTACCCCATCTACCACTACCCTCTCATTACCTCTTCCTCATGATCCACCCTCACCCAGCCCCCACTGTACACCTTTGACCCTATCTCTCACTCAGCTCTGTCTGTAATCATCTTGAAAATGAAACCTGCTCCCTCGACCCCATCTTTCTCCTAACCTCTCAGCTCCACCTCCTAGCCCCCCTCCTAACCAATATCATCAGCCTCTCCCTATCTACTGGTCCTGTTCCCACCCCTCTAAAAACAGCTATCATCAGCCCCATCCTGAAAAAACTTTCCCTGGACACAACCCTACTCTTCAGCTACCGCCCCATCTCCAACCTTTCATTCCTCTCTAAGACCATGAAATGAATTTCGCATCCCAGCTGTGATCAGGGCTCACTCTGTCTCCTTGTCCTCCTCAACCTCTCTGCTGCCCTCGACATTGTCGACCATTCTATCCTCCTACACAGCTTCTCCTTGCAACTCAATCTTGGACCTTCCCTCGCCTGGTTCAACTCCTTTCTCACCTTCTCCACTTTGTCGCCACCAACGGCTTCTCCTCCAGCCCCCACACTGTCACCTGTGGCATCCCGCAGGGCTCTGTCCTTGGCCCCCTACTTTTCAATAAAGGCATTCTCCCCCTTGATAACATCATCCGCAGATATAGGATTAACTTCCACATGTACGCGGATGACACCCAACTCTACCTTTCTGCCTCTACCCTTGATTCCAGGACCACGGCAGTCTGTGCTGACAGACTGCCTGTCATCAAGTCCTGGATGAGAGCTAACTTTCTACAGTTGAATGTCAACAAGACCAAGGCCCTCCTGTTTGTCCAAGGCCCTCTGTGCAAGCCCCTTCACACCTCAGGCATTGGCAGCGTCAACCTCTATGGTTGCACTCTCCACCTCACCAAGCCAGTTAGGAACTTAGTTGTCTTGTTCAATCCTCAACTGTCTTTCCTCCTCCACATCCAAGCCATGACCCACTCTGCGTTCCCTCAACCCTGCAACATTGCCTGACTGCACCACTACTTCAGCCTTCAGGCCGCTGAAACTCTCATTCATGCCTTCATCAAGTCCAGGTCCAATTACCTTGGGACGTCCTCCTGACGTTGTTGTTGTTGAGCACATCTTGCTTACCTAATTCCAGGCACAGTCGATCTTCGGATTTCTATTCTGGAAAATGTCCCTCAAAAGATAATCATTTTGTCACTCAATGCACTCCATGCAGAATTTTGCGGGATACTGCTGTGCGCAGTTGGCTGCAGCTGGCAAAATGTAGTCCATTCACTTTACAGTATATCCTGTGAAGCACTTTGAGATATCTCAAAGACATGATCTCTGCTTGTTGCCATTCCCAACTATTCCCTCCACAGGCTGCAGATCATCCAGAACTCTCAGCTCGTGTCCTCTCCTGCGCCAGGCTCCATGACCTGATCACATTCAGCACCTTGGGACTTTCTCCTGACATGAACGCCACAAATGTAATTTAGTTTTCTGTTGCATATCAAATGTAAGGGTTATTAAAAGAACCCATGATGTTTATCAAAACTAGTTTCTGCTGGTGTCCTGGCCAGCAAATCCTCCAGGTATATCGATCATTCCTCACTGGTTGTGGGACACTGCCTTGCGCAAATTGACTGCTGTGTTTGGCGATTGTTGAATGTGGCTGCACTTAACAGTAATCGCTGTTGCTTTTGCAACAACTGCTTTGTGTATGTTCTGCTGGACATTGCTGTCCTCTGCTGGCTGAAAAGGGATACAACTGTTTTGTACAAGTTTTTGTACAAGATGTTCAATCAAACAGCTCGAAGCTTTTGGCTTGCAAACAATTTCTTGCAACAGAGATTCATTGACTGTGGATGAGCCAAGAGTCACTGCAGGACGGTGTCTCCACCACAGACTGAGATGATTGAAATAAATGTAGCACTTGGATTGAATTTGCAATGACCCACAGGGAAACACTCTCTTCCCTTCCAAGCCCCTTCATCCTGTGAGCCACCAGCACTGCCAAAAACAATCAACGTGAGCAACAAATCATCCGCCTCGCTCCTCTCCCAGTCGCTGCTCGCGCTGGATGTCTCCAAGTCACGACTGCGCCAAGAGCCAGTTATACATCAGTCAGATCAGTACACATTTCGTCACACGGCAGGGTGGTGAAAAGATGCAACACTCTCTCCCAGTAGAAGCAGAATTATTTGGGAGAATAATAATAATAATCCTCGCATTTTATATAGCGCCTTATCATGGCGTCAAGACATCTGAAAGGCCAAAGGGCCCGAGTTTTATAATCCTTGCATTAGATAGCTTATCTAGTTGTTCCTCAAAGATCGTCCTTCAAATATTAGACATCAGCCTCATTATTTTCCTCTGCAATGCCTTTAGTGCCTGGGATGTTCCCTTGTGACTTTGTAAGCAGATCTGTACACAATATGGCAGAGCGACCTAACCTAACAGCTAGAGTGTAACCTCTAAGGACCTGAACTCAATTGATTTGTTTTAGCATCGAGTTTTGCTCATTTCTTACTGTTTCTCATGCTTTACCATGAGAAAAGAGTCAATTAATACAACAAAAACAACAACAAAATTACATTTATGGAGCACCTTTCACATCGGGAGGATGTCCCAAGGGGCTGATACCCCAGGTCCCGAACCTTCAGAGTCTCCCTTAATAAGCCTTACCTTATCCGTGCGCCTCCAACATTTACTTGTTACATTCAGCACCTGATATTTATTTGTTAATGAACTTCATTTGCCAGTGATCAGCTCAGCCACATACCATATCAAAATCTTTGTTTTAGATCTCTGCTGCCTACTCTCATTCCATTGTGGTTCCCAACTTGGTGTAATCTGTAAACATTACACTGGGTCTGCAGATCTAGACCATTAATATAAACCAGGACCAGACTGTATCCCATTCACCTGCCACTGTTCTCTTTATCTGTTTCAAGACAGGATGGACTCTAATCTTTACTTTCCCATCTCTCTCTCCCTCTGACACACCTGGAAAGAATGTATTTCCTCAATTTCTTCTCCTCCCTAAAAACAGAAGATTTGTTAACTGAGCAATTGTTTGAAAACAAACCTTGAAGGCAGGCAGATAATTAAAGTGCTCAAATGTGGAAGCATTTTAACCAGATAGTGAATGGGAACACTTGATGATAAACAGCCCACGAACCTTCAGCTGCGGAAGATGGGAGCTGCAGCATTTGGAATGTCATAATAACAATAATAATAACAACAATAATAAAAATAATGATAACAATCCTTGCACAGATATTCTTTTAATTTGAAGGTATTATTAGCCACAGAAGCAATCCACTAACAACCAGATTCCTACTTCCTGCTAGGCAAATGTGCAGTAAGGAAATTGCCCAATGTTTTGCCCTACCCAGGTCCTCTCGCTTGTGAGGCAAATGTTCTAACCACTGAGCAAGAGGACTGTTTTGTTTTGCGCTCAGTTTTGTGCCCTCAGACCAACCCATGGATTGAGTGCATGAAACTGGGTGCCTTCGCTGCGAGGAGCTGCTAAATTGATTCAGTGCGCACAAGGAAGATGTGGAAAATAAGGAGAGCCCCATGAAATTCTTTATTTTTTAAATTTTTTTTGTTTTTTGCAGGGGAATTTTGTTTTATCCATTATTGGACTAAACCCCACTATAACCCTATTCACCTACAAAACACACAGTCACTTCACTTTATAACATGTGATCCTGCAAATTGCTTTGGATACATCTTCCTGTCATAAATCATCCTGAATCCACATGGCTCTGTTTACCGAGCAGTAAGTAGGAACCCGGCAAAATGTGATTTTATTTATTTTTATTACATTTACGTTCATGATGTAATAATCAAATGGCTGCATGAATTAAAAACATAGAATAAATAAATCCCCAGTTTAATCCTAACAAAGCATCCAAATAATCATGTGGGTAAAACGCAGACCAGGAAATCCACCTGGTTAATCCCGGCTGGGGATATAAAATAACAGCTCCCCGCTCCAGGCCATCACTCCTTCTCCCGCTCCATGAAACATGCCGCTCGCTGGTTTTCTATTCTAATTGTGTTTAACTTTCTTCAGGTGTTTGTATATTATGATTTATTTTGATTTTATATTTTGTTTTTCATTTATTTTGTGTCATTTCATATTTCGAAAACAACAACAAGAAAATTCCTTGTGTTGAGTGCCTTTCACAATGGGAGGACATCCCAAAAACATGGGACTCAGAAAAAATAAGTCATTATCTAACCCTGGCCCAACTAATCTGTTTGTATTCCACACAAGCCACGATTCCTCCTTGCGTACAGCCAATTGCATACAGCAGTGTCCCACAAACAGTCATGTTTGTGGGACAAAATGACCTATTTACAGTACTGTCATTTGTTTTTAAGTATTATTATTAGGCATGTGGAGTAAGGAAACTTGTCCAATTTTTCACCGACTGAAATTTAACCCAAGTCGCTCACTTGTGAGGCAAGTGCTCTAACCACTGACCTACAGGACTCCACTCGTTGGCCAAATGCACACAGCAGCATCCCACAAACAGTCGTGGATTGAAGTGACCAATTTATTATTGTTTTAAAACTCGTTAAAGCAAATAACATTTGAATTATTGCATGTGGGTGGATGGGAAACAAGCAGGGATTGTTTCAGTAATGTGGGTGGTGGGGTGAAGGTTACTGGAAATTCTAATATTTTAAGTTTATGGATGATGAGGGAAGGAGAGAGTCTGATTTCCTCAGTTTTACTCTCCACCCCACCATCACTCCCTTCCCACTCTTAAAAATAACCTCCACCCCCACAGGCTGAGAAGCTGACTGGTTTGTGCCGTGCCCAATGTCCTTGCCAAGGCTGTTTCCCCATATAGATGTACGATTAGGATTAGGGTTATTAGGGGGTGGAGTCAGCCAGTGATTACATCCCTGGAACACTGAGTGAGAGTTCAGAGAGCAAACCTCCATGTTAATTGTGAAATGCCATCCCCATTAGTTGGTCACTAAGGTTGAGATGAAGTGCAGTGCTGGGGGGTGTTTTATTGTCAAAGATGCTGTCCTTCAGATGAAATATTAAAATGAGGTCCCATCTGTGCCCTGTTCAGGCGGACGTTAAATGAAAAGAGGAGGCAGTAGGAACGTAAGAACATGAGAATTTGCTGGCGAAAGAAGACCAAGGACCATCCAATTTATTTTCCACCATCCTGACAATAACTTAACATGCCATGTCACTAACTATATACAGTATTGATTGGTGGGTGAAGCTTCCTGCCAACATACAAACGACGTGCGAGCACTTGTAAAGCTTGTCCAGGAGAGCCTGGTAATACCATGCAGTCTGTCTCCCAGGGAATGAGCTGGAACCATTTATACAGGTCAATTGACATGTTCAGGATTTTTGCTTAATTACTAATCTGACATTGAGCCAATCCGCTACATGGAAATATGAGTTCCTGGAAACAATTAGAAAGACAGCCCGTAATTTAAAAGTTTCTACTGCGTAACATCCCAGAGCTTTACAGTAATTATTTGTCAAATGCAGGGATTGTTTGTGGGAAGAATGCCGTTTGTTAATCTATTCAACATTGAGAATTTGTAAACAAAACTTGCAACAACAGAAAAATTGCAGCTCCTTTTAACTCAGTCAATGAGGTTTCAGGGATAAATGCAGAAAGGAAAGCAGCGAGATATTGGGGTAGAATTGAGGATGGTGGGGTGAAGCAAAATCAGGCAATGGGAGATCAGAGAATTAGGTCTAGGATGATTACATGAGGGCAAAACTTTGAAGTTGATCTATGGAGAACCAGTTGATGGCTGGGATGATGGGTATGATGGCAATGAGGATGAGGGCAACATGAGTTTTTTGAGGAAGCTTATGAATATTGGAACTAGGGAGCCTTGGTGAGGAGTGTGTTTGAGAGATCACATCAGAGTTAACAAAGGGCTGGATAATGGTTTCAGCTGCATTTTAGAATAATAAGAATAATCTTTGCATTTGATATAGCGCTTTTCATCTCTTCAAGACGTCACAAAGCACTTTATGTGAGATAATGTATTGAAGGTAATTTAGGCAAGTTTCCTTACTCCACACGCCTCTGTTTACACAATTGCCTGCCACGTTTCGCCCACAAAATATACAGCATATTCACTTTGCAGTATATTTTTGTAAAGCGCTCTAAGATATCATGTAAACATGATAAAACAGATTCCTGTATCAAATGTAAGCATTATTATCATTATCATTATTATTAACAACAGAAGAACTGAACTGTTCTTAAAAGAGCACGAGCATCTTCGAAACTCAGATCGGTTGATTGAAGATACAATAAGTTTCGCCATGGCAACTAAAGAAAATGTGGCTTTGCAGCGAGGAATGATGAAATCATTACAAAGCAGAGTTCTATTTTACGGGGTTACGGGGAGAGAGCTCTTTTCAAAGAGCCGGCATAGACTCAATGGGCCAAATGGCCTGCTTTTGTGCTGTAAAATTCTATGATTCTATGATTCAAAGCAAACACCTTGTGGTTTCCTGCTGGTAATAGCCTGGTCCAGAGGATAAATTTGAGGAAGAGCAGGGACACATTAATTCTCTGTGCTGTTATTGGCATTTGTACTATCTTATTGCTACTGTATGCCTTTCACTGATGAAGCCCCTTTGTAAAAAGCAACAAGGCAACAGGGAACGGGGATTTTAAAGGACTGAGCCGTCTTGAAATCCTAACTGTGTGTTTATAACATACATGTACTGTATATAGATATATATTTCCAAGGGCATATGTATTCAATTGGCTCAGCGCATTTATGTTCCAATGTGCTGTGCCAAATAGTGGTGAGATACCAATCTGTCGCTTTGATTCCCCACAGACTGATTTTCTGCTCTTATCTGGGAGAGGCGACCAGCTAGTCATTCCTTATCTGGATTATGAGTTCCTTAAACAGCAGCATTGGCAGAGATGCAAGAGCTCTTGGCTATCGGCAGGAGACAAAAGCAGAAAGTGGGAGTGTGTGTTGTGGGATGGGGGGTTGTAAACTTCTTTAAGACTCAAGCAGCTGGGTTGTTTTTCATTTTGTTTTAATCTTCTAACCCACTCCACCACCCACATCCACCAAAGCAATTTCGGAGGCCTTCTTGTAAAGATTTGTTGACCGTTTTGAAATGTACATAATAAACGCGGCAGCTTTTCATAACCGGTGTTCCAATTCTGCATAAACAGCACTCATAATAATCCCTAAAACAAAACCTATAATAAATTGGTCAATCCACGACTGTTGTGGGACACTACTGTGCACAATTGGCTGCCATGTTTCACCCACAGATATATAGTTAATTCACTTTACAGTATATTCTGTGAAGCGCTTTGAGACATCTGGAAGATGTGAAAAGCACTATATCAAATACAAGGATTATCATTTTCATTACTGTTATTGGGTGTAGATCCAAGAAACTGAGACTAGGTCAGGAATTAAATGTGAGGACGGAAAGTTTGGAATTGAATTGGGTATCCAGGTTGCAGACTGCTCCAGTGAGTTTAAGAGAATGGCTGTGGAGATTGAGAGGTCAGAGCTGTAAGTGAGGAGACAATGGCGGGAACCAATGAGGATGGCTTCAGGCTTGGCCGTGTCGATCTACACAAAATTGCAGTTTATCCAAGCCTTGATAGTAGGGTCCGGTGATATATCGCTAAAATCCGATATAATTTTCATATCGATACGCCGATATAGACATTTCAAAAATACCGATATATCGAAAAATCAATATATCGAGGTAAAAATCGGGATGCGAGCATACTGAACTACAAGACCCAGAATGCTCATCTCTATACACAATGCACAGTCCGAGGTGCAAAGCCGCCATATTGTATTCATAGTCCTCGAATACAATATACAGGAATGCAAGGGGTGGCGGGGGGGGGGGAGAGACGGCTGGGGGGAGGGGGAGAAAGACGGCTGGGGGGAGAGGAGGAAAGAGACGGCTGGGGGGAGGGGGAGAGAGACTGCTGGCGCGGGGGAGAGGGGGAGAGAGACAGCTGGGGGGAGGGGGAGAGACGGCTGGGGGGAGGGCGAGAGAGACGGCTGTGGGGGGGAGCGAGACGGCTGGGGGGAGGGCGAGAGAGACGGCTGTGGGGGGGAGCGAGACGGCTGGGGGGAGGGGGAGAGAGACGGCTGGGGGGGGGGAGAGGGGGAGAGAGACGGCTGGGGGGAGGGGGAGAGACGGCTGGGGGGAGGGCGAGAGAGACGGCTGTGGGGGGGAGCGAGACGGCTGGGGGGAGGGGGAGAGAGATGGCTGGGGGGGGAGGAGAGGGGGAGAGGGGGAGAGGGGGAGAGAGACGGCTGGTGGGAGGGGGAGAGAGACGGCTGGGGGGAGGGGGAGAGAGACAGCTGTGGGGAGAGAGATGGCTGGGGGGGGGGAGAGAGAGACGGCTGTGGGGGGAGAGAGAGACGGCTGGGGAGGGGAGGGGGAACAAGATGGCTGGGAGGGTGGTGGGGGAGAGGGACGACGGGGGTGGGGGGTGCGAGAGAGGGACGGCGGGGGTGGGGGGGGTGGAGAGACGGGGTGGATGTTATAATATACAGATAGATAGAGATGGGGGGGATGTGAGAGAGAGGGAGAGAGACACAGAGACATACAGACAGAAAAACACAGAGATGGAGAGAGTGAGAGACACAGAGAGAGAAAGATATTTACCTCCTGAGGAGATAGGCCCCGAATGCGCGCGCACCCGGAATGCGCGCCCACCCAGAACGCGCGTGCACCCCGAATGCGCGTGCACCCCGAATGCGCGTGCACTCCGAATGCGCGTGCACTCCGAATGCGCAGTACGAAAACCCCAGAAATATCGATATTTCGGTATATCTCGATATGAGCCCATCGATATATCTAAATCGGAAAATTTCCATATCGACGGACCCTACTTGATAGACAGATCAGTGAACTTGGCATCAGGAATAGCAATGGAAAAGTAGATTTGTCTGTGATAATAATAATAACCCTTTCATTTGAGATCATGCCTTATCACAGAATATACTGGATAGTATATTTTGTGGGAGAAACACAACAGCCAATTACGCACAGCGGTGTCTCATAAACAGCTGAGGATTGAATGACAAAATTATTATTTATTTTTTGAAGGGCTAATTACGCCAGAACAGTGATCTGCCAATCGACTAACAACCAGGTTCCTATTTATTGCTAGATGAAAGAGGCGTGAGGAGTAAGGAAAATTGCCCAGCATTTTGTCATGCTCCAGAATCGAACCCAAGTCCTTTCACTAACCTACAGTTAGTGGTTAGAGCTAACTGTACATGCATTGTACATGCAGCAGTAAACAGTGACAGCAGATACCCCGAAGATAGAATCATAGAATTTATACAGCACAGAAGGAGGCATTCGGCTCTTTGAAAAGAGCTGTCCAAATTAATCCCTGTCCCCCGGCTCGCTCCCCATAGCCCTGCAAGTTTGTTTTCCACAAATAATGATCTACTTCTCTCTTGAAAGTTGTTGTCAAATCGGCTTCCACCACCCTTTCAGGCAATGCATTCCAGATCCAAACAACTCGTTCTGTGAAAACATTTCTCCTTACTTCCCTCCTGGTTATTTTAATGATTGTAATTCTGTCCTCTGTTTATCTACCCACTCGCCAGTGGAAACAGTTTCTCCCTGTTCAAATTCCCTCATAATTTTGAAAACCTCCATTAAATCTCCTATTACTTAACCTTCTCTGCTACAAGGAGAATAATCCTAGCTTCTCTACTCTCCTGGTACCATCCTGGTAAATCTCCTTTGTACCTTCTCCAAGGCCTGTTGTAGTACTGTAGCCCAGTGGTTAGAGCACTCGCCTTAAAAGTGTTCGATTCCAGCAGGTTGAAACCTTGGGCAAGTTTCCTTACTCCACATGCCTACAACAACAACAAAAGTACATTTATAGAGTGCCCTGCATGTCAGGAGAAGCGATGGTAGGGCGGGTTGGGTGGGAGACATGGAGCAGACCAGAACTCGCTGAACGGAGGGGGCGGGTTGGTAGGGAGTCAGCAGGTCAGAGAGGTAGGAAGAGGCAAGGCCATGAAAGTGAGGATGAGGATCTTGAATTCGATCCCCCGGGGGATGAGGATCGAACCTTATAAAGGTTCATCATAACTTCCTGACTGTTGTGTTCTATTCCCCTATTTATTCCCCTATTAAAACTGTAAATCCCAGTTTTTTTTAAAAAAAGTTATCTACCTGTCCAAAGATTTATTCTCTGATCCTTTCTCCCAAAATGCATAACTTTATATTTCTCTGCATTAAATATTATATGCCATGTCTGTCCATTTTACCAGTTTGTATATATACCCTTGGATGTCTGTTACTATCCTCCCAACTGTTCACTACTTATCCTTGCTTGGTCTCAATACCAAGGTCCTAATAAAGATATGCTGAGGTATGATGCAGTTTAAATACAAACCATTTGATCTCTGGATTAAATTCCGTCCTATAACACTCTTGGGGATCTATATGTAAATATCATCTGATCTCCTGGATTATAATCTCGCCTGGAATCACACCCAGAGATTCGTTATTTGATTGAAGAGAAAAAGTCAGCAACAAAATGCCAGTGGGAAGCAGTTTATTTTGGCATTGAATGTTTGTAAGATTATAATTTACATAGTAAATAGTATACAAGTACAATCAAATAGCATTTTGTGTACACTCGACAATGTCGGCTGGGAAAATCTGCCTCACTATAAAAATAAATTCTCCATCATTGAACAGTGGACAGAGCCATCATCATCATAGTGCATTGTCAATGTGACAATTGTGTAGAATTCTGTTTGTCCGTGTCACACAGATTTAGATGCAGGACCCTCTCCCTCTCCTCCCGTTACAAATGAACTCCGACCAGTGCAGATACTGTCTGGCGTTTAGGGCGCTATATAAATCAAAGTTGTTGTTGATATCATGGATGGAACTGTGCTGCCAATATATATCATCCTATTTTAAAGTGAAATAGATGTATACAGGCTAATTTATGAAGAAAGTGGTGGGGAGGGGTCATAATTTCCCCCTTCCCTGTAAAGTAGATAGCTTTACAATCTTGTGAAGCGCAGGCAGATTGATTCACAGGAGAACCTGCCCATCAGCCAGCACCATCCCCCTCAACTGACCAGCACCAGCAAAGGAGGCTTCATCCCAATTAGTTACAATCATCTGCTGGATGGACAAATCTGATGGGCAGGCAATAATTGTGGGAATTAAAGGCAAAATGGCAGCCGAGTTTCCGAAAGGGCACTTTTAACGGAATCTGCCCATGCACCTGTATTTGAACTCCTTTATGCAGTGGAATTTATTGTCAGTATTTCTGCAGTAGTCTGCTGAGATTAGGGTGAACAAATAACACTCTGCATGTTACAGAATATTTCAATGTTTGTTTGACCAAAGCCTGCATTTATACGGTGGCAATGTATTTTACTGGGACGGGGTACAATGCCAAACTGGCGAGTGGGGGAGATGGTCATGGGAACATTCAAAGAAATAGGATTTGAGGCAGGGGGAAGAAAGACAGCAGAGGACATAGTGGGAGAGGTTTGCGGTGTAGTAACTGAAGACGTGGAGAAATGTAGTGATAATAATAATCCTTGCATTTGATATAGCGCTTTTCACATTTTATCAACGTCTCAAAGCGCTTCACAGAATATACTGTAAAGTGAATTGACTGTATATTTGTGGGAGAAATGCATCAGCCAATTGCGCATAGCTGTGTCCTACAAAGTTGTGGATTGAAATGACCAATTTTATTATTGTGTGTTTTTTGAAGGGATTATTAGGCGTGTGGAGCAAGGAAACTTGCCCAAGGTTTTGCCCAGACCTGCCTGGATTCAAACACAGGTGTAAGGCGAGTGCTCTAACCACTGAGCTACAGGACTCCATAGGTGGAAGTTAACCCCAGGGAGAGCATATAGATGTTAAAAAGTAGGGGGCCAAGGACAGAGCCCTGGGGGATGCCACAAGTGACACTACAGGGACTGGAAGAGAAGTCATTGGTGGCGACAAAGTGGAGACGATGAGAAAGGTAGGAGTCGAACCAGGTGAGGGCAGGTCCGTGAAGATTGAGTTGGGAGGTGAGGTGGTGTAGGAGGATGAAGTGGTCGACAGTGTCAAAGGCAGCAGAGAGGTCGAGAACGACAAGGAGGCAGAGAGTCCTGATCACAGATGTCTAGAATGCTGTTAGACTTTGAGCAGGGCTGTCCATACTATGGGCAGCACAGAAGCCATAATGCAGGATTTCGAAGAGGGAATGGCGAGAAAGAAACAAGCAACAATTCATTCCAGGGCATTAGAGAGGAATGGGAGGTTGGAGGTGGGGCCGTAGCTGGAGTAGGGATGGGTCCAGTGAAGGCTTTTTCGACATGGGGGTGATGATGGCAGTTTTTAGAGGGGTGGGAACAGTGCCGGTGGTTAGGAAAAGGTTGGCGTCAGTTAATAGGAGGCTAAAAGATTTTTAATGCATGCAGAGGTGGGGGGGAAAGATAGGGGATCAAAGGTGTGTAGTTAGGGGTGGGAGGGGGATGGATGCTGGAGGAGAGGTAATGAGAGGTAATTGGGGGGGGGGTGGGAGGGGGATGGATGCTGGAGGAGAGGTGATGAGAGGTAATGGGGGAGGTAATGGTGGACGGTGGCTGAACGGATCCCCTCGATTTTTGATTCGAGGAATTCCAGCTTCTCCTCGCAGTTGGAGTTGGAGGATAGGATAAGTGAGGTGTGGGAGGGTGGACGGAAGAGATGGTTTATGGCGGAGGAATGGAGCCTGGGGTTGTCCTTGGCCTCCAAGATTAATGTGGAGTAATAGGAGGATTTGGCGGAGGCAAGGGCAGTGCGGTAGGCTTTAGTGTGATCCAACCAAATTTGCCAATGGACAATTAGTTTTAATTTGGTCCAGGTGCATTCGGCAGCTCGCACTTAGGCCTTCACTGTCCAGTTTAGTGACTGTAGGTAAAGTGAGTTGCCAGCTTGAATACAGCAAGGACCCAAAAGACAAAAGAAATGAACAACAAATTAATCTAGAGGATTTGTGACCAGGACAGTGGGAGAAATTCCCTTTCTCTTTCGTAATAACTTCCTGTGATGTTTGAGGTGTCAAAAGTGTGGGAGCCAATGACGCCAGTGTAAGGACGGCTACTACATTTCACCTCAAAAATACACAGACACTGGCAATACATTCTGTGAAGCGCTTTGATGTGTCTCAGTGTTGTGATAAGGCATTATATTAAATGCAAGGGTTATTATTCTCTCCAACGTTGAACAGTTTGTCAAGGAGACAGAAAGAGGTAGAGAGGCATAGTGGGGTTCAAAAGGTGATGTTGTGGGAGGGGAAGCCAAGGAGGCGGGTAAGTGGGTGATGAAGAGCCTTGTGTAGGAGTGTCATGCTGTGTAGTGGTGGGTCTATTGGAGCATGTGGATTCCTGGGCAGATCAAGAGTAACATCCAGCTTTGATGTATCAAAAGGACGTATGTGCGTGTGTGCTTGTGTGTATATGGGGAGTGGGTTAAACAACAAACTACATTTGTGCCTTTCACGTCAGGAGGATGTCCCAAGGCACTGGAACAGTCAGGGATTTGGACCCGAACTGAGGATTGGGAGCAGGAGCGGTGGAGGGTCGGCAGGGTAGGGTAGGAGGGTGGCTGAAGACACAGTCGATCCAGAGCATTTTGAGATCTGCCTTGAAGGAGATGAGTGGGGGAGCGAGGCAAAGGCATCGTGAGATGGAGTTCCAATGGGTGGGAATAGAGGCTGAAGGCCCAACCACCGATGGTGGGGGGACTTTGAGAGGTCAGAGCCTGTTGAGCGGAGAGGCTGATATGGGGTTAGTAGATTAGAGGTAGAGCAAGGCCGTGAAGGGCCAGCTGGGGTTGGAGCAAAAGGGGTTAAGCGGCCTCGTACTGGAACTCTCCTCTCTGGCCCCCCGTCTTGCTGAGCAGCCGCACCTCCTCCACCACAATGTTGTGGGTGACAGACTTGCACATGTCGTAGACAGTCAAGGCCGCTGTTGTGGCCGCCACCAGGGCCTCCATCTCCACCCCGGTCCGGCCCTGAGCCTGGCACTCGGCAGTCACCACCACCGCCAGCCGGGCCGGGTCCAGCCGCAAAGACACCTGGACCTGGTCTAGTGCCACCTGGTGGCAGAGAGGGATCAGCTGGCCCGTCAGCTTAGCCCCCATGATACCTGCCAGCTGTGCCACACCCAGCACGTCTCCTTTGCCCATCCGCTCCTGCTGCACCAGACTGAACGCTCTCTCTCCCAGCCTCACCACGGCACGAGCCACTGCCCTCCGCCTGCTCAAAGGCTTCTCACCCACGTCCACCATGACAGCCCGACCCGTGGCCGGGTCCACATGGGTCAGCCTGTCACGGGAACCCTCTTCCGTGCTCCCCGCACCCACTCGCACCATCTCCCCACCTGGCAACCTAGTGGAGCCTTGGCCCTCAGCCCCCTTGTTTGATCCGATCAGGCCGCCCACAGCAGTACAGTGAGTCCTTGATGAAACCAATATAGGCCCCCGCAAAGCTTGACGGAGATGGAATGTTGGCAGTCTGTCCTCTCCGCCTGTAAACACATCAGTCTGGAATGGTCTCCCTGTCTGATCAGGACACCAGCCCGTCCACTCTGACCATCGCTTCAGTTGGATAAAGTTTACAAGGCCCCGAGCTCCACTGGCAGCAGCTTCTTCATCTGCAGAGAGAGAGAGAAGATACACAACAGAAATCAGCCATCTCCACAAGCTCAGCATATACTATGCTCCATTCACCCACAGCCTTTTATCTGATAAACGCCAGATCAGGGGATCAGATTCCTAGGAAAACCCTTGTGGCCTGTTTTTGAATTGGACATCTATAAGATATTAAACAAGGTAGAGAAGGATGTGGGTTTTTTTTAAATCACACTGGGAACCTCAAAACATCTCAAAATTATTCTTTGTAATCATTGTCAGTCTGTGCAATGATTTTACTTTGGAGCAAAACCCGCAGTCATTTTGCTTACAGCCAGAGTCAATTGATCTGGTCACTTGTTGGTCAAAGACATGGGCAGGAACTGCCTTCTTTTTTTCACCCACAAAACAGTCAGCCAATTTACTTTATAGTGAAGCTCGTTGAGACATCAAAGACGTGATCAGGCGCTATATCAAATGCAAGGATTATTATCAAATGAATTAATTCCAGTTGGAGGCTTCAGTTGTGGGACGTCCTCCTTATGTGAAAAGCGCTGTACAAGTATAATTTTGTTGATGCTGCAACTGTGGCAGCATGGGGCAAAAACAATACTGAGGAGATTGTGTTACATCAATACTCGCTCCTGTCAGTCTGCTGCTGAAATCATTCACCCCTTTTTTAAAAAAAGTAAAAACCCCCACAAGGATCTTTTCCCCAAAAATCCCTAAAATTGGATCGCTCATTTCATCTATACAGCCTTACTTGCTAAAGATTAAAAACAAAACATTGGGTTCTGTAAGTACATGTGTGCTGGAACAGACAATACACATGGGGAATGAGCACTTGTACTGATTTAAGTAACTGTCTAAACACTGGCTTCCACCTACACACACAATACATACACACAACACACCTACAAACACACATCTACATACACAACACACACACGTACCACTACACACACATCCCACACACGCAGCCATACAACACATCTACACCCATCCTCCACCCAACATTCCTGTCATAGACCACAGAACTTCCCCCTGGACAGCCCAAGCGACAGTCACACTCCCAATCACCTCCCCTCTCCCCTTCCCCCTTCCCCAACACACTCCAATCCTCTGATGCCAGATTTCCCGCATCCCTAAAGTTCATCCCATCTGGCTAGGACAGACTGATTGATCCTGTGCTGCTGTCACTGCACTGAACCACTGAGAGTCAGTAAGTACCTATGGCTCTGTCACCCACCGATCAGGATCATAGGTCGGTTTTTCATCAGCGACAGGTTTAACATACCTGTGAGCAACAGACAAACAAAGAAAAGTAAAGGAATAACAATGGCTTGCTTAACACAGAGAGTTCTCTCAGTACAACACCTTGCAAAGTCAACTGTGTTTTCAACATAGAATTCCCTCTACATTGTCTCTGTTGCTTCTATCATACACTCCAGTCGTCAATTACCCCTTCAGCTAGATATATACTGGTATCTGCCCTAAACATGCCCTTAAAGAAACTGCGATCACTAGCTTGATGGTAAACTGAAATGATATTTCTGGTTTTACGCTCTCTATTTCAATATCGGACTTGGCAGACTCTCAATAATAATAATCCTTGCATTTGATATAGTGACTGTTTCGTGTAGTGATTTATATATTGTGGGCAAAACATGGCAGCAAATTGCACACAGCAGTGTCCCCAAAACAATTGTGGATTGAGTGACCAAATTATTATTATTTCGGGTGGGGGGGGGGATTATTATCTCTGAATCCTTGAGAAACCAAGATATTCCCATAAAGGCTAAATTAATGGTAATGGCCAATTTTGGACAGGACTGTTTTAGCTACAATGTCAAACAAGATCCTCAAATAACAAAGATCAAACATGAAGAACAGCTATTTGGTAAGGGGGTGTAAGGGAAAAAGAGTGTTGTGAGGGAGAGAGGGAGAGGGAACGAGCAAGAGAGGAAGTTTACATTTTTATTGCACAATCTGTCAAAAACACTCAAAGTACATCACTGTTGTTGTTAATTGTAAATAATTGTCTCTCAAACACTCTCCCACCACCTCTCACGCACTCTTAATCTCTCACCATCTCTCACACTCTTCCACCGTCTCTCACACTATCTCAGACTTTCACTCTCTTTCAGTCTCTCACATACTCTTACCCTCTCTCATATACTCTCACCTTCTCTCTCACCCTCTCTCGCATCCTCTCACCCTCTTTTACTGTCTCCCACTCACTCCCGCCCACTCTGTCTCACACACTCTGACCCTCTCTCTCTCCCATCGTCTTCACACTCGCTCACCGTCTCTTACACTCTGATCCTCTCTCTCAATGTGTCTCACTCTGTCACCGTCTCTCGAGCACTTTCACTCTCTCGCACACTCTCACCCTATCTTGCATTGTCTCACCGTCTCTTACACACTCTCACCCTCTCTCGAATTATCTCACTGTCTCTCGTGCTAGATCTAATAACCTACCTGCATGCTGTTTCTTCTTCCTCCCCACGGCAGCTCCGATGATTTCCAGGAGCTCTTCCTCTGAGGCTCCGGAACGCAGAGTATCCCGTAGAGAGACTTCAGTGTTCCCAAAGAGGCAAACCTGCCCAGCCAGAGCACAAGGAGCGTTAAAGAGTTGATCAGCAACTCCTCCAAACCACAACCAAGACAGCTGGGCTTTAATCAGTAAACCTGTCTCCCCATCCTCTGTCATAACCACCATAATCTCCATGAAGCCCACCACCTGCTCCCTGGACCCCATCACCAACCCACTCCTTAACTCCCAGCTCCACCTCCTTGCCCCACTACTTGCAACACATTCAACCTGTCCCTTTCATCTACCCACTTCAAAATAGCCATCAGCCCCATCCCTAAGAAACCTTCCCTTGATGCGTTGCAGCTCTCAAGCTACCGGCCCATCTCCAACCTCCCCTTCCTGTCAAAGGTGCTTGAAAGAGTCGTTGCCTCGCAGCTTCGCTCCTTTCTCTCATCCCACTCCCTCCACGAGGAGGTGAGGGGAAAGATAGGGGGTCAGAGGTGTGTAATTAGGGGTGGGAGGTAATGGTGGACGGGGTAGAGATGGCTGCAGGGAAGACAGGTTTCCGCCCTCCCCACAGCACGGAAACTGGTCTGGTCAAGGTCACAAATGATATCCTGACCATCTGTGACTAGGGCTCCCTCTACCTCCTTGTCCTCCTCGATCTATCCACCGTCTTTGACATCGGTTGAGGCGAGAGGAAAGTGGTGGAGTAGGATTGAGTGGTCCACTGTGTTGAACAGGTCGAGAGGTCGAAGAGGACAAGAAAGCAAAGGAGCCCTGGTCACAGATGGACAAGATGTCATTTGTGACGTTGACGAGAGCAGTTTCTATGATTGAAGGGGCTCATGGAGGGAGTGGGAGGAAAGGAAAAAGTGAAGCTGGGAAGCAACAACTCTTTCAAGGACATTGTTGGAGCTTGTTTGGAGATGGGCCGGTAATTGGGAGAGCAGGGATTTGCCCAGGGAAGGCTTCTTGAGGATGGGGGATATTGTGGCTGTTTTGAGGGGTACAGGAACAGTACCACATGAAGGGAAGAGATTGATGGTATCGGAGAGTAGGGGGTGAAGAGGTGGAGCTAGGAGGTAAGGAGAGGGGTGGGCATGGGGTCAAGACAGCGGGTGGTGTGGTCATGGTCAATATGGTGGCGATGATAGAGGAGGGGAAGACAGATTCGAAAGTGTGGGAAGGATGGGTAGGGGTTGGAGTGTGGGGGAAGAGATGGAGGAGTAGCAGTGTCAGTGACAGTGGTGGAGAACAACCCAGAGCCAGGGGACCGGAGGTGACCTTAGGCATGGTTGAAAAAGAAGGTCCATAGATGTAACCTGAAGATGGGGATGGAAGAGTCAAGGTGGAGGGATACAGGGAGAATATTCCTGAGCGGCTGAAAGCACAGCCACTGATGGTAGCTCTGCTCGAGTATCAATCTCCTGTTACATTCCTCCTTTGGTCACTGTACGGTTTGAGTCTGTATCGGAGCCAGGAGCGCCTAGGTCTCAAACACACACACACACAAACACACACACACAACTCTCTAACCTTTAAGTTGCCATCAGCAGTGATCCGCAGCCTATTGCAGGAACCACAGAAATGGTCAGACATTGAGGAGATAAAGCCAATCTGACCCTGGAAGTTGGGCACTTTGTAAGCCTGAGGTAGAGAAAGCATAGTAATAATAATCGTGGCATGACAGCAAATTGCACACTGCAGTGTCCCACAAACAGTCGGGGATTGAGTCACCAAATTATTATTTATTTACTTTTTCGAATTGATTATTATTCCCAGAAAGTGATCTGCCAATTGACTAACAAGTGTGTTCCTACCCCCACCCTCGTCTGGCTTCACTGGCTAAGAGGATTCCTCAGAGGATCGAATTAAAAATCCTTGTCCTCACTTTCGAGGCCCTCCATGGCCTTGCCCCCTCCTATCTCTCTGACACGCTGACCCCATCAACTATTTCAGTGTCAGTGTCACACATTTCTAAAAGAAGCAGAGGAGAAATTTTTTAACCCGAGTTTTTCAAATCTGGAATGCATTGCCTGAAAGGGTGGTGGAAGCCTATTTGATAACAACTTTTAAAAGAGAAGTGGATGGTTATTTGGGGAGGACATGTTTGCGGGGCTATTGGGAGAGAGCTGGAAGTGGGATTGACTTTGAATAGCTCTTTTCAAAGAGCCAGCACAGACTCGATGGGCTGAATGGCCTTCTTCTGTGCTCTAAAATTCTATGATTCTAGTTACTGCTAGGTCAACAGAGGCATGTGGAGTAAGGAAACTTGCTTAAAGTTTCACCCTGACTGGGAATCCAACCCAGGTCTTCCTCCTTGCGAGGCACATGCTCTAACCACTGAGCTACAGGAATCCACATGAAATTCAAGACACTGTCCACTATTCATAGTTTCACACATTAATGCAATATGTATTTCTGGATCAGAAGGATGTAGGGGGGTTTGAAGCTCACACCCTAGACTGATACAGTGGTGTGAGAGCTGTAATAATATAATAATAATAATCCTTGCATTTTGATATAGTGCTTTTCACATCTTATCAACGTTTCAAAGCGCTTCATAGACTACACTGTAAAGTATATTTGTGGGCAAAACGCGGCAGCCAATTGCACACAGCAGTGTCCCTCAAACAGTCGTGGATTGAAATGACCAATTTTATTATTGTGGGTTTTTTTATGGACGGATTATTATTAGGTGTTTGGAGTAAGGAAATTGCCCAAGGTTTTGCCCTGACCTGCCCGGATTTGAACACAGGTCTCACGCTTGTAAGGCGAGTGCTCTAATCACTGAGCTACAGGAGCTCCACATGTAAAATCACATAACAAGAATAATACAAGAATACTCATCAGCTATATTGAGGTTACAACTCAGGTCCTGTTAAAAAATGCTCAACTTTCCAAGAAGAGAAAGGAATCTGTCCTGGTGCCTACGACTGTCCTCCAGATAAATGTCATTAACTTCAAAACTTCAAAAAGTTTGTGGGCATCTTTGTGGTGCAATTTAGCTGCTACATTTGTTTATCAATACAGTCACTTCACTTGACAGCTATTATCTGTGAAGTGCTTCAAGGCATTTGATATTTTGTCACTTTGTGATGCTACCAGCGTGAAGGGGACATTTATGTAAATGCAAGTTATTGTTTCAAAATGAAGGGATTATTATTTTTGTTATCTGATGTGATTTATAATATCAAAACGTTCTAAGTTAACATTTTAACTGAGCCCTAGTAGCTCAGTGAGCCTCCAAGCATGAGACCTGTGTTCGATTCCAGGCAGGTCAGGGTGGAACCGTGAGCAAGTTTCTTTACTCCTAATAATAATCCCTAATTGGTCATTTCAATCCACGACTGTTTGTGGGACTCTGCTGTGTGCAATTGGCTGCCGTGTTTGTCCCACAAATATACAGTCAATTCACTTTACGGTATATTCTGTGAAGCGCTTTCCCTTGTAAAAAAAAGTACCATGGTAATGATGGTACTCATCAAAATAGTTCTGTTGAATACATTCGCTGAGGGAGGAATTTGCCCAGGGCAGTGGCACAAACAGACTGCTCTCTTTCTAAATCATGCCATGGGATCCACCTGAACAGCCAGGAACCAACTAATCTTCCACCCCAAGTTCCATGTGACATTCCTTGGGCTGATAGTACAAGTGACTCCTGCTTCCAGGTTTGCTTCTGTAGGTTCCCCTTGTAAAAAAGTACCATGGTAATGGTGGTAGTACCACCATAACCATGGTACTACCAACGTAGTACTACCATGGTACTACTACCATTACCATGGTACCTTTTTACAAGGGTCGCTACAATACACTGAAGAGCAGCCACGTTTGGCGATTGGGTTTGTGGTGAAGCAATGAATCCTCATACCAGCCAATCAATAGGTTGTCCCATCAGGGGCATTGCCAACCGTATGAGAACATTGGAAAGATTCAGAAATCTGAATCTTCATCTAGTAACTGAGACCCCAGTGATTTGAGGTATCGTACGGCTGTGTTTTCAGTGCGAGAATTCTGCAGGGTTCAGGCTCACCTTGGCTGTGTCAGTGGTTCCTGAGGGCAGTTTCAGCAGATCCGGCCATCTCTGTTTGATAGTGTCCAGCATCTCCTGGTAGCTCACCATCTTCTTAAAGTTCCAGCGGTTACCTAGTGAGATAGAACAAAGAAACAATGAACTGACTGCCAGCCTCAGCCCTGCTCCAGAACAATGTCCAATGTCCTGTCGGGGCAGCTCAGTCATGTTGTGCTCATGCCTTGGGGTCAGAGAATCAGGAGTTCAAGTCCTACATTGTCACTTAACCAGGCAGAACAGAGTGACAAAAGCTTACCCCTTCCAACCCAAAAGAGTGGAGTCGTACAAGGCTTGGCTATGATGTGGACCTACCTTCATCTCTACCCCAGCGGTTGAATATTTCCCGCCAATGCTCAATGCACACAATTACTAGAGAAGAGATGTTTAAGTGGGGACCTAATAGAAGTGTTTCAATTATAAAAGAGTTTGATAAGGTTAACATAAATAGACTGTACTCTGTGGGGGGAAAAAACAGTAGCGCCACCTTCAGGTACTAGTAGCAGCATTCTGAAATACTATGGGAAAAAAATGCACAACAGCGATTGTGCTGGATAAAATCCGGTTAATCGAATGGGGATCTTTTTTTTGAGGTGCCGGTTATACGGAAGTTAGGGTTGATCGGGTCATGGATAAACAGGCTGTACTGTAATGTAACTAGAGGATCTACAAAATAATTTATCAGGAATTACTTCACAGAGGGCAGTGAAATTGTGGAACTCGCTGCCTGAAGCGATAGTTGAATCAGATAGTTCAGATCCATTCAAGAGGAAGTTAGACCTTCACATGAGGGAGAGGTGAATAGAAGGGGGTGGGTGCATGTTAGGAGTGGAGGTGATTCCGGTGGAAGATAAACACTGGTGGAATGGTTACACTGAGCGGTCTGTTTCCATGCTGTACATTCTATATCTACATCTTATATTCTAAAACATCTAAATTATTATTGCCAAGTGTTACTTTGTAGACAAACACAGCAGCCATTTTGAGCATAGCAACATTCCATGAGCAGCCATTAAGTGAATAAGCAATTAATCTGAAGGACGGTTGACCAGGGCACTGGGAGACACTGCCTTCTCTTTTCCAATAATCTTGGAAAATCTTTTAACCACCAACTGAAAACAGGCAGACCTTGATTTTAATAATAATCTATCTATTTTAATAATCCTTGCTTTTGTTACAGCACTTTACAGTATCATTGAGACGGCTCAAAGCACCTCACAGAATATACTGTAAAGTTAATTGACTATATGGTGAATTGTTGGCGAAACTCTGCAGCCAATAGCACACAGCAGTCATGGATTAAGGACAAATATATTTATTTTTTATTTGAAGGATTACACCCAGTTAGCAATCCTCCAATCAACTTGTGAGGCGAGTGCACTAACTACTGAGCTGCAGGACTCCACTATGCTGTTATAAACAATCAAGCAGAAACAGAAGAATTCTCAAATGATATTTAACACCTCATTCAAAGGAAGGCAACTCCAACAAAGAAGGGCACCCTCAGTGCTGCACTGGCAGTGAGGAATGAAGGGGAGGAAAGTATCATCCAAGGCAAGGGACATGAGACATGCATCTCACTTTCCGAGTTTCACTTTCCGAGGCCACTACAGCTGAGGGCAGTACACTCAGCTGTGTGCAAGCTTACAACAACCTGATTTATATAGCGCCCATTGTGCTGGGTAGCGTCCCGAAGCGCTTGACAATGGCGGAGTCTAATCCCGAGCCAGGAGGAAGAGGGAGGTGACCGTAAGCACAATCAAAAATCTCTCCATTCTAATCCCTGGTCTGTTCTCATACTATTTATGTTGTTTCTCTCTAGTGTGCGTTGCCTCTCTTGTGTTAAGAGAAGGGAGATCATTAAGTTATATATGCACACCACATGGAGTAACATGTTCCCACATTCACAGCATGTGCAAAGGCACCACCACCACATTCTCACACACCCATCCGTCCACTCCCTCCCTCCCTCCCTCACTCACTGAGACTCACTCACTCACTCACTCACTCACTCACTCACTCACTCACTCACTCACGCACGCACGCACTCACTCACTCACTCACTGGCACTCACTCACTCACTGTCACTCACTCACTGGCACTCACTCACTGGCACTCACTCACTGGCACTCACTCACTGGCACTCACTCACTCACTCACTGGCACTCACTCACTCACTCACTGGCACTCACTCACTCACTCACTCACTCACTCACTGGCACTCACTCACTCACTCACTCACTGGCACTCACTCACTCACTGGCACTCACTCACTCACTCACTCACTCACTCACTGTCACAGTCACAGTCACAGTCACTCACTCACTCAGTCACTCAGACTCATTCTCTCTCTCTCTCAGACTCATTCTCTTTCTCACACACACACACACACACACACTGCAGAGATGTTGCACAAATTGAATTCTACCCTGTAGTATAGAAAGAAAGAATCTATCTTATAAAAGCCCATTTATCCGGCGCCCACGGGACCTGGCCATTGACGGTTAAAGCGCGTACCGGATATTCGGGCGGCCCCTGCCAATAACCCACCAGAATTTTTTTTTAAGTTCTTTTAACACACACCATACACAGCAGACTAAATAATAAGATAATAACAGAATATTGTATGGGTACTTATTGTGAAAACTACTCTCTTGCGCTTCTCACCTTTCACTGGTTGAGGTTTATAGTCCAGCGATTCTTTTTAAAATGGAGGACTCTTAGGCAGGTGAAAAAAAACGCAGCGCAACTTTAAAGCCTTACTAGAGGCAAGCTGATAACGCTCTCTACTAGTGGCAAACCAAAATAACGCACCTGCGCCACAATGACTCACAAATGCTCCACCACTATTGTTCCGGATAACCTCCGGTTGATCGAATGGGGACTTTTTTTTTTGTGTGCCGATTATACGTAAGTGCCGGTTCATCGAGTCACCGATAAACGGGCTTCTCCTATATATTAAATCTTTGCTTAGACTTAGTACCTTTTCCATCTGTAGGATGTCTCAAAGCGCTTCACAGGATTGACCATAAAGTATAGCATTTGTATTTTGTTGGCAAATACTGACCGTCAAAAGGCATGTACTCAATAAATCGTACGTCTAGGGGCTTCTCCTCTGTCAGTGACACAAAGTCCAGCAGCTCGTCCTCGTTCAAGCCTCTCATCACCACACAGTTCACCTGGCAGAGCAAGTCCAAGATCTTACACATTCACCTTTACCCCATTTCCATCTCAGCATGTGCCTCACTGGAAGTCTCAGGGGAATGCAACAGTTAATAATAATAATTGTTGCTTTTGATATGGATATGCATTTATCACGTCACTGAAACATCCCATAGAGCTTCACAGGATAGAGAATCAGTGCAGCGCTGGGGTTGCCCTATACAGCATAGAAGGAGGTCCTTCAGACTATCCTGTCTGTGCCAGCTCTTTGTAAAGAGCTGTCCAAATCAATCCCACTCCCACCCTCTCTCCCCATATCTCTGTAAACCTGTCCTCCTCAAATATCTATCCACCTTTCTCGTGAAAGTTGTTATTGAATTGGCTTACACCACCCATCCAGGCAGTGCATTCTAGATCCAAATAACTTGCTGTGTGAAAAAATTCCCCTCTTCTCTTGCCCCCTCCCTGGCCTCCAAGTCCTGTCTCAAGACTCTCCTCTTCGACTATACCAATCAGTCAACCCCTTTCCCCTCCCCGATCAAGCTCAGGTCCGAAAGTCCCCCAGTTTGAAAGGCGCTATTACAAATGTAATTTGGTTGTTGCCACATAATGCAAGTCCCTAATTCCTGGTACCATCTGGTAAATCCTTTGTACCCTCTCCAATGCCTTGACATCCTTTCTAAGATGTGGTGCCCTGAACTGAACACAGTACTCCAGCTGAGTCCTAACCAGTGTTTTTGTAAAGGTTCATCATGACTTCCTAACTTTTGTATTGTTTATAATGTCTAGCATCCGGTATGCTTTTTTAACAGCTTTATCTACCTATTAATGATATACTGCAAAGTGAATTGACGGTATATTTTGTGGGTTAAATGTGGCAGCCAACTGCACACAGCAATGTCCCACAAACAGTCGTGGATTGAGTGACCAAATTGCCTTAGGTTTCACTTGGGAATCAGACCTGGTTTCCTGGCTGTGAGACAAGCACACTAGCCATTATGACAATGAGCAAGGAATCAGCCAGGCAAATGAGAGAACTCCCTGCTCCTCTTCCATACTGTGCTGTAGTAGGGGACTGCAAGTTTTATCCATATAGAATAGGAATCCTTGCATTTAATGTAACAACTTTCACATTGGAAGGATGTTTCAAAGCACTTCAAGTTTAGAGGTGGTGTGCTTTGAAGCAGCCAATCCGCATATAGCAATGTCAAACACACAGCCAAGGGGTGAATAACAAGTTTTATCTGGGGGATTCTTGGTCAGGGAGCAGGAGGGAGAACCTCCCTTTTCTTTTTGATCAGCACCACATTATCTTTAACGTCAACCTGAGCAGACACAACCTCAGTTTAACGTCTCATCCAAAGGGTGACACTTCTAAAAATGCAGCACTCTCAACATCAGTGTATGACCCTGTCAGCCGAGACTGCAATTTCAAAACCTGACATGGGGTTTGAACACAATCATAGCCGAGTGTGCAACCAACTGAGCCAGGCCGACACCTTACTGTATAAAGGGCAAGTAGTCTTCAGGCTCTGTCCACTCTTACCTTGACTGGATTGTAGCCTAGCTCCAATGCTTTGTTGATCCCCTCCATCACCTTGTGAAACCCTGAATAAAGAGTAGAGTCACATTCAGTGCTGTCACCTCCACGGAGAAAGCAACATCGAAAGTTCTGCATTACACTGTGCGCTGGTACCTTGTACCCAGCATGTTTACAGCAACTTATCACAGAGTATCTCAAAGCTCTTATCAGATAATTACTTTCAAGTGTACTGGCTGTTATTGTTGCCAAAAGCAACAACTGGACCAGCAAGTCCAGGTAAGGTGATAGTCGACTTATTTGGAAGATTGTTGGCTGGGAAACAGGTGAAGCTCTCTTCTCTTTGCCCAAAGAGTTTACATCTGTGATGCCTACTTCCTGTTTTCATAATTAATACCTGATGTGAAGAATGGGGCATTTGAGATTGCACCACTCACACAGGGCCAGACAGGAGTGGCAGCCAAGGGCCACACCTACTGTGCTCTGCCCATACAAATGGCTACCAGAAAACCCAACACAGTAGTACTGAGATTGATAAATTTCTTATGGGTTAAGGGATATGGGGATAAGGCAGGCAGATGGAGTTAGATTAGAAGATCAGCCATGTTCTGATTGAATGGAGGGGCAGGCTCAAGGGGCTGAATAGCCTACTCCTAATTCCTATGTTCCTATTTTTTCAACCCTACTGATCCCAACCACCAGCTCGGGTGAGGATCCTGACTGTCCAGCACCTTGGGACGTCCTCCTGACGTGAAAGGCGTGGTATACATTTAATTTGTTGTTGTTGTCTCATTCATGTGGACCTGCATTCACTGAAAGTACACTGTAGCCAGCTTTGTGCAATGGCCGGCCAGAATCCTGCATTAAACACAGTGAGACATCTGTGTCAGCTTGTCCCTAATGTCATGTTTGCTGCTCGTATGCAGTATCAGCAGGATGTCATCTACAAAGGAAGAACGTTTAGCGGTACATCCACTAATACATGTGTGCACAAAGAACAAGTGATGTGAGGGAAAGTGACTTGATTGATTGGAAGTAGGAAAATTGGACTTGGCTGACTAAGTTTCCCTGTATCTATTTAGGTCAACTATCCTGGCTCCCCCACACCCCTCTATACAGTCTCCTCTTTATAATCTTGTAAAAGGATTTAAAATGACAGACAATCCCTTGCCTGGTTCTGATTAAAAACAAACAAAATGTGAAATGTCAGCACTGCCTGATCAGAACAGTCTGTCCCAGCAAATTTCAGATCTTTGAATCCAATTTCACCTTAGAGCCCTTCATACCTTTACTTCACAGGTTTGTTAAACATCTCTGTTAAACATCTCTAAATGATTCCAACTTCCCAGTGCAGTCCTGGGGCAGAGGAATCTATATTTGCAAGCCCTCTTTGTAATTTAGAAGCACCCTAATAATAATAATAATAATAATATGCCTTGCATTTGATATAGCACTTTTCACGTCTTCTAGACGTCTCAAAGCATTTCACAAAATATACTGGAAAGTAATTTGACCGTATATTTGTGGGCGAAACGCACCAGCCAATTGTGCATAGAAAGCGTCCCACAAACAGTCATGAATTGAAATTACCCAATTTTTTTTTGAGGGATTATTATTATTATTATTGGGCAATGATGTCTACAAACAATCCATTCATTAGTTTTTTAAGAAAAGCAAATACAATATCTGACACATAATGAGTGATTTGGCATTCACTTGTTGAATGTTACTAAACATCTTTAGCGGTTATTTACACACATTTAACTAACAGGCAGAACCCCAGTTCCAATTTAAAGATTACATTCACTTGATTTGTGTCACATCCCTCTATATCAAACGGATCTGGAACATGTATAACTGAGCAAGGAAATCTGGCTCTTAACAAGGTTAAAATATGGGGAAAATATTGGACAAGGAAGAGAGAGGACTCAAGCAGCTCTCGTGAGATTTGAGTAGCCATCAGTGACTCAACACTGACACCCAGTGGCATTACATTTCCTCAACACAATCAGGCTTTACACTGAGGAGAAATTGCAGTAAGCACGTTGTTTTCCAAAAACAATAGATTGAAAGTTATTTGCCCATTTTATCTGTGGAAATTCTTACATCGTCCTCATCTGGAAGTGGGTTTTCCATGGTCTTTAAACAGAACCAGTATCCAAATTAAGACTGAGTTTAGGAGTTTGTGCAATTGTGCATCACCTGAAGCCAAACAGATTTACAGACCAAAAATTGGTGAACGTTCAACCCTAAGGAAGGTTTCAATCTGTGTTAATAATAATAATCCTTACATTTCACTTTACAGTGTATTCTGTGAAGCACTTTGAGACCCCTTAAATACCTAATAGGTGCTATATCAAATGCAAGGATTATTATTCTTGTTTTTATATAGCACATCTGGAAAGAATGCCTCATCATAATAATAATCAATCAATCCAAATTACATTTTGTATAGCGCCTTTCACGTCGGGAGGATATCCCAATCCTTGCATTTGATACAGTGCTTTTCAAGTCTTCGAGACTGCGAAGTGAATTGACTTTACATTTGTGGGCAAAACACGGCAGCCAATTGCGCCCAACAGTGTCCCACAACAGTCATGGATTCAGTGACCAAATTATTATTGCTTTTTTTGGGGGGAGGGATGGGGGGCATTATAATTCCTGGAAGAGAACCCAGGTCCTCTCACTTGCGAGGTGAGTGCTCTAACCACTGAGCTCCAGAACTCTTGTATAGGATATACTACAACATGGAGTGACTGTTTCCAGTCCGAACAAAAATAATTTAGACCCCAATGTTGTCGTTCCCCAACCCCCGAGTTATGCCCACATGTAATCGACACTTCATACTCCACCATTGACCTCTCGCCCTGACCCGAAAGTACTCCACCTTAATACTGAATGTGGGGGAGTAGGGGGATCTCTCGCCTCCCCTCCCCTCCCCTGACTTCTGAAATAAGCAGAGATCAGTGTTAAGAGATACAGAGCAGTGGAGGGGGGTTGGGTTTGGAGTCAGTACCTTTCCGTCGCGTGATGAATTCAAAGCGTGCAGGGACCAAGGTGTCTAGGCTGATGTTGAGCAGGTTCAGGCCAGCCTCCTTCAGGCTGGGCAGTAGTCTGGCCAGGTTGATGCCGTTGGTGGTGACACCAATAGTCTTGAGACCTTCCAGCTTCTGTAGTTGAGCTGTTGAAAAAACAAAATAATGAATATGTAAAAAGTTTCTCAGACAAGCACTGGACCTGCTGTATCCTTTCTATTTGTTTCATTGCTGATTGAGATTAGGCCTGCTCACCTCCCCAGCCCCCACCCAATAACCCAATAGACCAAAATGCTTTCCACAAGGGCAATTGGGTCATCAAGTGTGTCAGTCTCAACAATGAGTGTTGGCAGCCACAATGCAATTCAATTCATATGGATGACACACTTTTCTTGTTTCATATGGTGTAATAGGATCCTTAATACAGTAAAACCCCGTTTATCTGTGACCCAATCAACCATAACTTCCGTTAACCGGCACCTCAAAAAAAAAGGTCCACATTCAATTAACCGGATCATATCCGGCACAATCGCATTTTTTTCCCCTTCGTATCAGTGTTTCGGAATGCTGCTACTAGTGTCTGAAGGTGTCGCTGCTGTTTTTTTCCTTCAGAGTACAGTACGATTACCTCTGAATGCTGCAATAGGTAGTGCATTTCCGGGTTTAAGAGTGAGGCAGGGAGAGAGAGGGTGTGGGTGGGGGGGACAGAGGGACAGAGGGGGGCGGGGGAGAGAGAGAGGATGGGGGAGGGGGGGGGAGAGAGGGAAAGATCAAGGGGGGAGAGAGAGGGAAAGAGCAGGGGGAGGAGAAAGAGAGGGAAAGAGGGGGGGGAGAAAGAGAGGGAAAGATTGGGGGGAGAGGAAGAGAGAGGAGTGGGAGGGGGAGAAAGAGGTGGGGGAGAGATGGGGAGGGGGTGAGTTGATTAATTTAAATGGAAAATGAGAGCAGTGGAGGGGGGTTGGGTTTGGAGTCATTGAGATGCCAGACTGACTGAGTATGTGTGTGTGTGTGTGTGTGAAAGAGAGAAAGGAGAGTACCCCTTTGATTGTGTGCTGTGTTTATAGATTGTAATCGATATTTATTGCTTTATTGGTAAGAATCCATATAATATTCTATTATTATTTAGTTTGTTATTAATATGATGTTTAAAATTTTTTAATATTTTTTTTTTAAATGGTGTTGGGTTTTTGGCAGCTGGCCACCCGAATATCCAGCACGTGGTTTAACCGGCATTGGCCAAGTCCCAAGGGTGCTGGATAAACGGGCTTTTACTGTATCTGGTTGGAAAGAGGCAGACTGGTCTAACTGTTCATTCAAAGGCTCTATCAGTACAGCTCTGTCTCAGTTCTGCCAGCCTTTACTCTGAGCTGAACTGGACGTGGGGGTTGGACCTCCAAAATTCTGATTCAAAAGCAACAACTGCTGCCAATTGAACCAAGATCATAGCAACACAGTGCGCTCAAGAGAAAGTTAGAAAGAGAGATCCAGGCAAAGTCTACATGTTTGTCCAAAAGGCCCTAAATTCCATGTCAACTGGACCTGAGATGAGGCTTCAAAAAAAGTTTGTCTCTAGAACTGTGGGAAATTCTTCAATCAAATCCTAATTTAGAAGATGATTTTTCGAAGTTCTTAAAAATAAACAACTTTTAAATTAGGACTGGATTTGAAACATATTTTCGAATTCCATGTCCTGAGGCTCACTCCTGAAGGCATACCCTGAGCTTGAGAGGTCTGGAGATTGAGGCAAAAACTGAGGTATCTTTAAATCTTTTTAGACTCAGTCCCACACATAATGTGCTTGTGTGATCTGAGGAATAAAAGCAGGCCATAGAAGGCAGCTGCCTGGTGTTTTCATAGCATAATCTGGCAACAACACATCAGTGAGGCCCTGAGCCACTGAAGCAGCCTGGCCCAGGGTGAGAATCAGACACACAGTTGCAGGATGTCACTCTCCTTCACAATAATATCAGGCTTCACACATAGCTATGAATATAAGAAACAGGGGCCGATCTGAATGCCACAATGCCTATAGGGAGCTATATGAATGCAAATTGTTGTTGCCGTGCAAGAGAAGATGAAAAAATATGAGTTTATGTTTGATTGGTGGTTTTCCTTTTCATTGCAAGCACAGTTAGTGAAAGGATCTGATTCAATTATCTGTCAGGGCAAAATGTGAGGCAGTTTCCCTTACCCTACCCACGCGCCTGTTTATCTAACAATAAGTAGAATCTCGGTTGTTAGTCAATTGGCGGATTGCTTTTCCAGGGGTAGTAATCCCTTCAAAAAAATAATTTGGTCACTCAATCCACAACTGTTTGTGGGACACTGCTGTGTGCAATTGGCTGCTGCAAAAATATACAAGTCAATTAACTTTACAATGTATTCTGTGAAGTGCTTTGAGACATGATCTTGAAGACATGATCACGTGCTATATGAAATGCAAGTATTATTATTATATAATGAGTAAAGCACCTGTCAGCACCACAGTGCAGGGTGAATCTCTGGTGCAGTACTGGAGCAGAAACGTAGAATTGGGGTTTCTCCACCAAATGAGATACTATACATGAAAGACAATCTACAAATGTAATTGTGTTGTTGTTTGCTGTTGAGGACCTGTCTCTTCAAATGGTTATCAAAGATCCTGGGAAGAGCATGTGACAGTTGGAGGGAACTTCTCTCAGTTATGTCAAAGGTGTCAGTGTGTACCCAGCAATGTCCCATAAACAGCCACGGAATGAACAACTCACTGACTGGGACACGTGACCTACCCACAATGTCCACCACATCAGGCCTGATGAGTGGTTCCCCTCCTGTCAGCCGCACCTTGTCCACTCCCTGATTCACAAAGAGACTGGCCAGTGTCACCACCTCCTTCGTCGTCATCAGCTGTGCCCTAGGTGTCAGCTTGATCCCCTCCGCAGGCATGCAATATTGACCTGTAGGCACAAGCCCTGGATTTAACCTGGGTATAATTTCGCTCTAACTGCTGAAAGCTTGAGCCCCCCACCCTACCCAAACCAAGCTAACTGCCAGAAACAGCACAACTTGTTTTCCGTCAATTCTCTCCACTCTCTGGTGAGGTGTGATCTCCCCACACACCGCCTCCCACTTACTCTTTTAATATAAGAATCAGTGGCTCCATAACCAGTGACTGACCGACCAACCAACCAACTGAATGATTAACTGACTGACTGACTTTTGGTGTTGGTGGATGGTGGGTCCATGGATGGTTGGTTGGGTGGGTAGGTAGGTGAGTTGGGTGACTGAGGGATAGTATAGGGTTGACATGGTGACTATTTGGGTTCAGGGCGAGGGTCACAAGTATTCAGAGCTAGATGGTGGGTGTTGAGTGAGTGAGTGAATGAGTGTGTGAATGGGTTGGGTGGATTGGCGAGAGAGTGAGTAAGCTGGTTCCAGTCTCAGTGGTTGTGTTTAAGTTATTAAAGCCCGAAATCCCTTGGACTTATCTCTTTGCCCATCTTTGGATCATACCTGAAGCCCTTCTTCTTTGACCTTACCTACGGTTAGCTCCCGTCCCTGAGAGCATCAAGCTCTGCATGAAGCGCACTATGTATACTATATTTATTATAATATATATTTATTTTGCCCACAAATGTACAGTCAATTCACTTTACAGTATATTATGTGAAGCTCTTTGAGACATCTAGAAGATATGCAAAGCACTATATCAAATGTAAGGCGTAGTATTATTATTATTTAAATGTAAGTTTTTGTCATATGGACTGACCAACCGACTGGCTCAGTATTCACTAGGTGTGACTGACTACCCAACTTGAGGTACTCAGTTCTAACCAGTGACTGAAGCTGAAAGACTGAACGTGTAGTTCTACGAGCGAGTTAGCACCAAGGTGATAAGAGTAACTTACAGCGAAGGTTACACTTCTCCGTCAGGGAAATGCGGAGGTAGTTGTGGTTCCTCCCAAAACGATCCTGCAAAAAAGCAGAAAATGGCAGCGGATCTTCGGGGAAGCGGTTCCGACCAGTCAGCAACAGCGGCTCCTGAATAAGAAGACACAGCATCAGGGATCCCGATGAGGAGTCGGGGGGAAGAGAGGAGAAAGAGAGAGAGCCCTCCCAACGACATGTGTGGATATCTTAAGAGTATGGGATGTTATACCTTGTTAAAAGTTATATTAATATATTATCAATGTATTATATAAGGATCATATAAGGCTTGCATTGATTGCTCTGAATATGGGAATATATATATATATTATTGAATATATACAATGAAGCCTATATTGAATAAATAAAGAATATTTTACTAATCGCCAAGTGTTTTGGTGTAATTTGTGAGACCGCTCTGACTGGGCACGAACCCCAAATAGTAACAGAGGGGAAGGATCGCTCCTTTCAGAGAGCATGAGGAAGGAGCGTGTAATTCACTCCCAGAGATAAGGATCTTGTGACATTTGGCGCCCAACGTGGGACCCGGTTGTCGATCTCACAACTAGGTCTTGAAAATAAAATAAGTTAAATTATAAGGGAAATACGTATGTACAAATAAGTGAATACTGAGTTCACGACAGAACGGAATCAGAAATGGTGGAATCAGGGTTAGGACGGGCTATGGTTAGTGTGGGTTAGAGTGAGGGTTAGAGAGTAACTTGAGAAACGACAGGGAACAAGAACCTCAGGCAGGCAAGTTTATAGTACCGGTAATTAAACAGAATGATGAGGAAACAGAATATTCTGAGAGTAGTTTACCAGAAACAGAATATGAGGATGATGTCAAAGCAATACAGTACTAGTGAATACTTTCCTGCAACTGGAAAGAGAAGCTTGATTGCCTCTATATCCCCTGGGGGAAACCTATTGTTTAGGAAGCAAGTAATGGTGGTGGGAACAGTGAGAAGAGAATCTGAGCCTAACCCAACTCCCCCACACAATCTCAAGGTAAGAATTGCAAATCGAGTCCTGTATTGGTTAGAGCAATCCCCTCGCTAACGAGAGAATCTGGATTTGATTCGTGAGCAGGGAGAAACCTCACGTAGACTTCCTTGTTCCACACGTTTGCCTAGCAATAAGTGAGAACCTGATTAGTTCATTTTCCTAGGGTTAATAATCCCTTCAGAGAAAATAAATAAACAGTGGTAAATTGGTCACTCCACAGTAGGGACACTGCGGTGCGCAATTGACTGCCACTTTTCACTCACAGAGTGTGCAGTCATTTCACCTTGCAGTGTGTTCTGTGAGGCACTTTGAGACATCTTGAAGATATGATAGGGCACTGTATTAAATGCAAGGATTATTATATTCAACATAGGGGAGGAAGTTACAGAGGATAAATAGGAGAAATTAGCAGCAAGGCTAGCAGTGGGCAGAGTACCGAGAGACTCGTCATCCAGATGACTGACTCCTACTCAAGCCAAGATACCAGGTCTATAGTTGCTCAAAGAAATACTGGAGAAAAATAGAGGTTGTATATGATACTCAAGAGAAAGACTGAACCCCAGTTCAATGTGTGTGGTGTGTGTGTGTCTGTATGTGTGTGTGGTTTGTGTGTGGCAGGGGTGGGCTGGGCTTGGGTGGTGTGTATATGCTTGGGATGGGAGTGGCGTGTGTGGTGTATGTGAGGTGTGTGTGCTGTGTGCGGTTCCGTGGTATGTGGTGTGTGATTTGTTTGAGAGGTCTGTGTGTGCTGTGTGGGTGAGGTGCATGTGGGTGTCTGTGTGTTTCTGTAATATGTATGTGTTTGTATGGAGACAGAGCCCATAATATTACATTTTCTAGTGAGAACTCTCTCAGTTTACGGTTGTCTTGTGAACAATGTTAGGAGAATGTACAGTCATAAATCAGGACCGCAGGTTCCCAAAGTACATCAATGTGCTGAGAGCCTTGGGCCATAGAATCGTGATAAAGTATCCAGCAGTTAAAGCTCACATGTATCAGTTATGACAAGAATCACTTTTTATTTAAGATGTTCTCCCAATATCAATGTGTAAATTGTTATCGTTGGTGGAGTACTCCATTAAGAGATGTCATCTCTCGGGTGAGACATTAACATCAAGATCGTGCCTGCCTGGTAAGGCATATGAGAAAGATCCCATGACACTGTTTGAAAAGAGAAAGAAAATTATCTTGGTGGCTTGGTCAATAATCTTCTAGATAAATTATTCATTTATCTCAATTGTTCCAGTCATCAATGTTCAGATAAATCCGCAGTTAATATGTAGAATTGGATGTCACAAGACACGCAAGGGGCAGAGTCCTTCACTGTATAACTATCATGCACTGAACATTGAACAATTTCTCTCAATAAATACAAGTTAACCTTTGTACAGATGGAAGCAGTCTGTACCTCCACCATTCAGAGAGGGGGTAGGGGGTTCAGAGACAGATATATAGCGGGACAGATACTGTAATATGTAATCCACAAAACGCAATGTAGATTCAAGCTTTACAAGTCACTGTCTTTCAAATCAACCTCTTTCGCACTCTTTCAAATCTGCAAGTCACTCTTCCCAGAATCCTTTTATACCTGCACCATCTATATTGAATTGCCTCTTATGTCATTAAAGCAAATATGCAAGTTAGAGAGAGTAGATACACAAAAGAGTGAGAGATACAGTGAGATATAGTGAGATAGAGAGTGTGAGGGATATACAGAGGGAGGAGGTACATAGAAAGAGTGTGAGAGAGAGATACACATAGAGAGGGAGAGAGTGATACAGAGAGAGATACCAAGAGTGAGAGTGAGATAGAGAGACACACAGAGAGAGGGAGAGAGAGAGAGAGATACGGAGAGAGAGATCCAGAGAGAGGGAGGCACAGTGATACAGAGAGATGCAGAGAGAGAGAGAGAGAGAGAGATACAACAACAAAATTACATGTGTATATATGGATAGATAAGAGTGAGAGATACAGCGAGAGCGAGAGATAGACAGCGAGAGATAGATAGATAGATACAGACAAATACAACAACAACAAAATTACATTTGTATAGATACACAGAGAGAGCTATACAGAGATACAAAGAGAGATACAGAGAGATCCAAGTGTCACAGACGAGACCATGCAAAGCAAGAATGTCCACCTGAACAGGTAGACGAGGAACATAGTTTAACCTGGGGGTGATACCAAATATATTTATAAATATATATTTTTAAAATAAAAGCCTTATCAAGATGTGTGCAGGCGCACACATGGATGTGGTGCATACAGGGCGACTCCCGACTGTTTTAAAGGGAGCGTCCCAAACAAACGTGCACAACCTGTGTGTGGTGAAGAAATGGAACAAACAATGGAATGTTTTTTGTTCGAAAGAAAGAATGGAAAAGAAGATATTATACTTTGTATTTGTTTGGCATTTCTGTTGTACCAAACATTACATTTAGAACCCAAACACAAAATACTACAGATGCTCGAAATCTGAAACAAAAACAGAAGTTGCTGGGAAAACTGACGAAGGGTTGTGGACCCGAAACGTTGAACTCACTTTCCTTTCTCCATGGATGCTGCCTGACCTGCTGAGTTTTCCCAGCAACTTCTGTTTTTGTGCATTATAGTTAGGAATATAGATTTTCAAAAATAAAAAGTGACATCAGAATACATGCATTGCAAGTTTCAAAACAAGGCTCAAATCCACAACCATGACTCAGAGGCAAGAATGCTACCAACTGTGCTAACCAGAAACTGCACACAGTATAGAAACAGCAACAGGCTTGACCTGTAGATTAGGGTTACAGTTGCTGAAGTCTCTGTGATAGTGAACCTTCCTGTACATTGAGATAAAGGTGGCTTAATGTGATACCGAGTGATACGAAGGGTAATCTTTCTGCTGAGAATGCCAGCAAGCAAGAGATGCGGCTTCACCAACTTCGTGAGGGAAAATAATCTAAGTCTGAATTTAGACATGCAAGAAACTTAATTTTCCAAACATGTTTTCTCTCTCTGTGACAAGAGATCAATAACAGGAGCTCAGCACATAAAGGAGGACTATTTGTACACAGTTCTTAAATGCCAGGTCTTTACCTGGTCCTGATACAAGTCAAACTTGTGGCATACAAGATCTGTATGGAAACAGTTTTCCTTCGTGTGTCTGAGCTCCCGGGATTACAGAGGAGACTTCAAAAATATAGGTGTTTTCCCTCAACATGGCAGTGTGAACAAAGGTACTACAGGGTGCTACAACATACAGACTGCAAGGTTGATTCCTGCTCTGTGATGTGTTAGCTTATCTCAAACAGTCTGAAAATGGGACAAAAAAACTGTCCGGAATGACCCCTTGATTAGAGAAGGAGGAAACTCACCCATAGTAGGGTTCTCCTACGTCTGATCAGTATCCAGTGACAATCCTTCCCCTGCTCTGGTAGGTGTACATATGTGGATTTAGAATCATACAAATTATAGCATATGAAGCTTTGGCCCAGCAAGTCTGAATTAGTGCTAGTTCAAACACCAGGAGCGAATTACTCTTTAAATACAACAACAATTTGCATTTATATAGCATCTCTCATGGGTGGTACAGCCCCGGAGCTCAAGGACTGAATGTGGTATCCATCTCTCCCCAGCCAAGGGTTTCCAGAACCTTCTCACTTATGTCAAGATTCACTCCTGAATTGTGGCCTATTCTGTACACAAATTGGCTGCAGCATGTGTGGATATATATACAGTCACTGTAATTGACAGCAACTGTTATTACCTGTGAGAGGATCTGTCAGATGTTTTGACATTATAGGTACAATATCAAATGCAGCGTATTATTATCTGAAGCAGTTACACCACTGCGGTACGCAGAAATATGTCATGAGTTTGAAAGTTCCCACCACTGATAACAGACCATTGTAGTGTAATAACAAACAAAAACAGAACTTGCTGAGAACACTCAGCAGGTCAGGCAGCATCTATGGAGAAAGGAAAAGTGAGTCAACGTTTTGGGTCCATGACCCTTCGTCAGAACTCATTTCTTTTAACAAGTATTTTAAATTGGTGTCCTCGGGTTACCCACCTTCTCGCCAGTGGAAATAATTTCTCCTTGTTTACTCTATCGAATCCCGTACTAATTTTGAAAATGTCTATTAAGTCTCCTCATCCTGTTCTCTGCTGCAAGAAGAATAATCCCAGCCTCTCCTGATAACTGAAGTCCCTCACTCTGGTTAAGTTCCTTCCTCACTCTGCAGGGTTCTCTGCTCAAGCAAGGCTCTCGAAAGTCTTCCACTTTACATGCAACTCAAACAAAAGCACCCAGTTTCGACTGGTCAGCAACTGTATTAATCCCCAACATTTATGAAGTTGTTGGCCTGGACACCAGGACAAACTTCCTTCTTGTTTTGAATCTTGCAATCAATCTGAATAGGTAGACAACAACAACAATTTGCACTTATATAGTGCACCTCACATAGGATAGAGTCCCAAGGGGCTTGTTCAATGTATTATCAGCACCAGCATTTAGCTATACAAGTCCCAAAGTGGGGATTCGAACCCTCAATGACTCAGAGAAAAGAGTGCTACCAATTGATCCAGGCACATTAAAATCCAGCTGAAGATTCTAGCAATTGGAACCTAGCACTAAAGGATACTGTCTGAGGAGAAATGAACTGAAGTTGAAAGACTGCTTAACTTCTCACCTCTCTACTCAAAATACTTATAATAATGATTGCATTTAGTGCCTGATCACGCATTTGAGACATCTCAAAGCGTTTCGCAGAATACACTGTACAGTGAACTAACTACATATTTTGTGGGTAAAACATGGCAGCCAATTGCACACAGCATTGTCCCACAAACAGCTATGGAATGAGTGACCGAATTAGTATTTTTTGTTGGATTATTATCCCTTGTAAAGCACTAAATTTCCTTTCAATGCATTCCAGATTCAAACAACTCACTGTGTGAACAAAAAGTGGTGAGTTAAACTCTAACAATGGTGGCTGGGTGGGAGTAATCACACAAACACAAGCTGTGCATTGACCTGTCTCACCAGTAAAACTTTCTTTTAGGAGAAAACATTAAAATTGTGTGTGTGTAAAGTGTGAATATATGTGTGTGTCAGTGTGTGTGACTATGTGTGGGTGAGTGTGTGAGCAAATTATTGTATGAGCAAGTGTGTTTATGAGTTAGTATTTGTATGCCTGAGTCATTGTATGTGAGAGAGTGATTTGAGTATAATATATACCTGTTGAAGATAAAAAGGTGCTCGGAAAGAAAGGATTTATGAAAGAAAAAATTTAGATCAGTTACAGACACAAAGAAATTGGAAGAAACAAGAAAAAGACCCACAGAAGATAAAAATAACTTTCAAAACGGAGAAGGCAAGACGACAACAACAACAAAATTACATTTACAGAGCGCCTTTCACGTCGGGAGTAGGTCCAAAGCGGGGGGGAGGGGGGGTGGTAGGGGGAAGGGGAAGAGGAAGGAGAGTAGGATAGGGGGAAGAGTTAGGAGGGGAGCAGAAGGCACGGTCGAAGAGGAGGGTTTTGATTCTGGCCTTGAAGGAGGAAAGGGAGGAAGTGAGGCAAAGGGATTGCGGGATGGAGTTCCAGTGTGGGAGCAGAGAGGCTGAAAGCCCAGTCACCGTTGGTAGGGCGGTTCGGGCGGGGGACGTGGAGCAGGCCAGAGCCAATGGACGGCGAGAGTGGGAGCGATGTGGTTGCGGAGCCGAGTGTGGGAGAGTACATGAGCTGCAGAGTTTTGAATAATCTGCAGTTTGTGAAGGGAGGAGCTGGGAAGGCTGACGAGGAGAGAGTTCCCGTAGTCGAGCCTAGATGTGACGAATGCATGGATGAGTGTTTCGGCAGCCTGGGGGTGAGGTAGTGGCGGACTCTGGCAATGTTGCAGAGGTGGTGGAAGGCTGTACCGGTCATAGCATGGATATGAGGGAGGAAGGCAGTTCGGGGTCAAACAAGAAGCCCAGATTCCTGACTGGCTTCGAGAGGTGGAGAGAGCAGCCTTGAATGCTGATGTTGCCAGCACCTGAGTGCAGAGGCACTGATGCGAGCCAATCAGGAGGGCCTCTGTCTTGTTAATTTTAAGTTGGAGGAAATTGTCCCTCGTCCAGGACTCCCAATGTCGGTCAGACAAGCAGTCAGAACGGCAGTAGTCCTGGAGTCGAGGATGGAAGAGGAAAGGTAGAGTTGGGTGTCATCCGCATACATGAGGAAATTTACCCCATGTCTGTGGATGATGTCACTGAGCGGGAGCATGTAGAGGGTGAAGAGCAGGTGGCCAAAGACAGAGCCCTGGGGAACACCGCATGTGACTGTGCGAGGGCTGGAGGGAAAAGCCGTTGGAGGAGACAAAGTGAAAGCGTGTGTGAGGTATGATCAGAAGACCCACAGAAGATAAAAATAACTTTCAAGAAGGGGAAGGCAAGACCCACAGAAGAAAAAAACTTTCAAAAAGGAGAAGCCAAATGGTTTCGGAAGAAATACCTAAAAATAAAGGGTTGGATCAAAATAATTAAAGTTAGAATTAAAGGACTGAGTGAATCTACATTGTGTTTGTGGATTAAATAACATTACAGTTTCTTCCCTGTGTTTTAGCTTCTACTTGATGGATCAAGGATGAATTATAAATGAATTCACTGCTGACCCAAAAACATATAGGCCCACGCACACACCATTCCCCGCGTTCCATAAGTACTGCTCCTCCCCCACCGCTATCTCTCACACACCCAATCCTAACCCTACCTACACACGGGCACTAACCCACCCCACCACCACAAACACGCTCATTTAGTGAGTGATTAAATGACAGTGAGTGTGACAGTGAGTGTGAGTGAGTGTGAGTGTCAATGAGTGTGCCAGTGTAAGTGTGCCAGTCAGTGTGACAATGAGTGAGTGAGTGAGTGAGTGAGTGAGTGAGTGAGTGAGTGACAGTGAGTGAGTGAATCCCAGTGAGTGAGTGAATCCCAGTGAGAGACAGTGAGTGAGTGAGTGAATCCCAGTGAGTGACAGTGAGTGAGTGAATCCCAGTGAGTGAGTGCCAATGAGTGAGTGAATCCCAGTGAGTGAGTCCCAGTGAGTGAGTGCCAGTGAGTGAGTGAATCCCAGTGAGTGAGTGAATCCCAGTGAGTCCCAGTGAGTGAAACCCAGTGAGTACCAGTGAGTGAGTGAATCCCAGTGAGTGAGTGAATCCCAGTGAGTCCGAGTGAGTGAATCCCAGTGAGAGACAGTGAGTGAGTGAAACCCAGTGAGTGCCAGTGAATGCCAGTGAATCCCAGTGAGAGACAGTGAGTGAGTGAATCCCAGTGACAGACAGTGAGTGAGTGAATCCCAGTGAGAGACAGTGAGTGAGTGAATCCCAGTGAGAGAGTGAGTGAGTGAATCCCAGTGAGTGCCAGTGAGTGAGTGCCAGTGAGTGAGTGAATCCCAGTGAGTGAGTGCCAGTGGGTGAGTGAATCCCAGTGAGTGCCAGTGAGTGAGTGAATCCCAGTGAGTGCCAGTGAGTGAGTGAATCCCAGTGAGTGAGTGCCAGTGGGTGAGTGAATCCCAGTGAGTGCCAGTGGGTGAGTGAATCCCAGTGAGTGCCAGTGGGTGAGTGAATCCCAGTGAGTGCCAGTGAGTGAGTGAATCCCAGTGAGTGCCAGTGAGTGAGTGAATCCCAGTGAGTGCCAGTGAGTGAGTGAATCCCAGTGAGTGCCAGTGAGTGAGTGAATCCCAGTGAGTGCCAGTGAGTGAGTGCCAGTGAGTGAGTGAATCCCAGTGAGTGCCAGTGAGTGAGTGAATCCCAGTGAGAGACAGTGAGTGAGTGAATCCCAGTGAGTGCCAGTGAGTGCCAGTGAGTGAGTGCCAGTGAGTGAGTGAGTGCCAGTGAGTGAGTGAGTGCCAGTGAGTGTAAATGTGAGTGAGTGTGCCAGACTGACCTGTACGGGTGGGGCCTGACTCGGGCCTTCCTTGTCCCTGGCCGGGCCGCTGCCGTGTATTTTGCGGATGAGAGCAGCGGCCAGAGGCCGGGGGTGAGCGCGGAGCCTGAGCGCCATGACTCTCTCACTGTAACTGTCAGTGTGCCAGTGACAGCCACTGCGCAGACTCCCCTCCGCGGTGCATCCTGATACCTCACACTGACCACGCCCCCCACACGCACCCTCACACTGACCCCGCCCCCCACACACACCCTCACACTGACCCCGCCCCCCACACGCACCCTCAGACTGACCCCGCCCCCCACACGCACCCTCACACTGACCCCGCCCCCCACACACACACTCACACTGACCCCGCCCCCCACACACACACTCACACTGACCCCGCCCCCCACACACACTCACACTGACCCCGCCCCCCACACACACTCACACTGACCCCGCCCCCCACACACACACACTGACCCCGCCCCCCACATACACACCCTCACACTGACCCCGCCCCCCACACACACTCACACTGACCCCGCCCCCCACACACGCCCTCACACTGACCCCGCCCCCCACACACACCCTCACACTGACCCCGCCCCCCACACACGCCCTCACACTGACCCCGCCCCCCACACACACACTCACACTGACCCCGCCCCCCACACACGCCCTCACACTGACCCCGCCCCCCACACACACACACTGACCCCGCCCCCCACATACACACCCTCACACTGACCCCGCCCCCCACACACACTCACACTGACCCCGCCCCCCACACACGCCCTCACACTGACCCCGCCCCCCACACACACCCTCACACTGACCCCGCCCCCCACACGCACTCACACTGCAACCCCCACACACACACTGCCCCCCCCCCCCCCCCACACACACACTGCCCCCCCCCCCCCCCCACACACACACACACTGCCCCCCCCCCCCCCCCCCCCACACACACACCCATATTGGGGAACCAGCTCAGGTTGATTGCGGCAGCTATAATGTGAGTGCCGGGACTTGAGAGCAGATGGAGGTGGTCAGCAAGGCATGGTTAGCCCACTAGGCTGGTGGGGGGGGAGGGGGAGGCTGGTCACTCAGTGAGTCCAGACCTGAGAACTTCAAAAACTGTGGGCGGGATGGCGTCACGTGCTTGCGGTTACTAATTGGCTGAGGCCTTGGCGGGTTGGGAATGGAGGCGAAGGTGTTTCGGGCCGACCGAGTGTGAGGCCCAGGTGATCTCTGCAGCCTCGGGGCTTGCATCTAGACGTGTCACCAAATGGGTCAAGGACTGGGGCGAAGGTCGAAAAGACGCCATAGATGCTGCCTGACCTGCTCAGGGTTCCCAGTGATTTCTGTTCTTGTTTTAAATAAGGAATATTGCACATTTTAAACCACCATTCCAGTGTCCCTGTGACAAACCGATATCAGTGAATCACTGCTGTCAAGTTCTGCCAACAGCCCAATCTTCGATGGATTACTTATCCACACACATGTAGAGTCCTGTAGCTCAGTGGTGAGAGCACTCGCCTTACAAGCGTGAGACCTGTGTTCGAATCCAGCTAGGTCAGGGAGAAACCTTGGGCAAGTTTCCTTCCTCCTCACGCCTAATAATAATCCCTCCAAAAACCCTGACTAAAATTGGTCATTTCAATCCACGACTGTTTGTGGGACCCTACTGTGCACAATTGGCTGTTGAGTTTCGCCCACCAATATACAATCAATTCACTTTACAGTATATTCTGTGAAGTGCTTTGAGGCGTCTAGAAGACGTGAAAAGCGCTGTATCAAATGCTAGGATTATTATGATTATTATAAATAGAAAGATTTACTGAATTTCCATATTTGTTTGGTACCTTGGATTTGTGGGTTTGTCTATTGGAACATCAATATATGCATGCTGTAGAGCTGAAACTTCAGTCATAATCTCAACAAACTCCTTGCTAACAGTTTGTTACCTAAAGCATAATCCAGGAACATTAAAACACTCAAGTGTAGACCTTTCAACACATACCAATTCACAAACGAAACGTGATTAAATAGAACACAATCAAATGCAAGGATTATTATTATTATTATTCTTGATATTTGTCCTCAATGTTGTTTAGACGTTTGTCAATCGAGAGAACCTATCAGGAAGTAACCCAAACACAACCACAGATAAAATAAGATTAACTACTGGGGAATGAGTTTGCGATCAAAACATTTTCCCACTCAAGTTGAAGACATTCGTTTCTGGACACTTGCTCAATTTTTGCCATGCTGAACCAAATTTTTTTCCCCCAAAAAGAAGAGTGAAAGCAAAAAGCATGAAGTCAATACATTCTGTGGTAGAACTCGTTCGCTCTCTACTTGATGGCCTGGTTGAATCAATCTGCTTTGTTGACATACAGTCACGACTGCTGCTGGATTATCTTCATTCTATGATGACAATGGGACTTGCATTGCCTGAGTGCCTGGATTGCTTTGAGGAAGTGAAGAATGGAGGCCGATCTTTCACGACAACTGGGCTGCAAGGTCGTCGGGAAGATTTCCTCATCTCAGACAGAGACAGAAACTTACGAATCTTCCTGCATAAATGAAAACAAAGGGAACCACTTAGTTTTCAAACATATTGATGAAACTATTTACCATACATCAGCCAGATGTGATTCTTTGGGGAGAAAAAAAGTTTGTTAGCTTCCAGATAGCGCATGAAATATGTTTCGCCCACAATATATATACATAACAGTATATAGGTCAATTTACTTTACAATATATTCTGTGACACACTTTGAGATGTCTTTACGGCAATCTCAAATGCAAGGATTATTATTGTTATTATAGAATGAAAACTCAAACCTGTTCAAATGAACTATCTGCCATAAATGCAGTTTGATAAAACCTTCACATATTTAGCACTTCAACAACAACAACAACTTTGATTTATATAGGGCCCTCCACACTGGACGGCATCTCAGAGCGTTTCACAGTAGCGGATCCTGGGACTGAGCCAGGGGCAGGGGTAGAAAGGTGACCAAAGGCGCGGTCGAAGAGAAAGGTCTTCAGCTGGGACTGAAACTGCGAAAAGAGGGGGCAAGGCGAAGGTAGTGAGGGAGAGAATTCTAGAGTCTTGGGGCATAGTAGCTAAAGGCCCGGCCGCTGAGGGTGGAGCGGAGGATTCGGGGGACATGGAGGAGGTCAGACCCGGTGGAGCGAAGGCAACGGGAGCTGGTTTGAGGAGAGAGGAGGTCAGAGAGGTAGGTGGGTGCAAAGAGTGGTGGGATTTGAAAACAAGGGTGAGGATCTTGAAGTCGATCCTCAGGGATAGGGAGCCAGTGAAGTCTGGCAAGGACTGGGGTCTGGCAAGTCTGGCAAGGACTGGACTTCACATAGATAAGGTGAGTTGAGCAGAGGGGAGAGGATGGAAAAATATAAGAGTGTAGACTAACACTATGGTGAATGAGAAGTTTCTAAGAAGATTCTGAAGCCAGAAAGAACAAAGGCAAAGTGATCAGAGAGAGTTGCAGTGAGAGAGAGGCTATAGTGATTAAAGGCGCAGCCACTGGTGATAAAATGGAGGGAGTAAGCGGAGGAGGAAGCAAATGAAAGTTGTGATTTTGAAAACGTGTTAATAACTATATAAAAGAACAGACAAATTGAGCAGTAAATAACTTTTTTCTTTGCTGGTTTCATCAATTGTGAAGTACCTCATCTTAAATTTAGGTCAAAGAAAGATGTCTTCCCACGTAATCCAGCAACATGATAGTACTGTAATAAGAACCTTGAAGGCACTGCCACAGAAAACCATAGATGAGAAATCAGTTAAGGATGTTAAGAGAAAGATTGAGATGGTTTTGATTTTTAAATATTAAGAGATATATGAAAGCAAGGTGGAATTTGAAGAGTTTGTAGCATGTGGCCCATGGAATGAATTATGGCAGAGTGACCTATGGTAACTGTTTTCCTGTTCTTAATCTTCCAAGTTCCTGGGAAGAGATATAAAGGTCAGGATGAAAATCTTATAGATGATCTACAGAAGCCAGTGTAGCTTGGAAAGAATTAGGGCAATGGATAGTTAGAATCTACTGTGGAAAAGGATGCAAGCGGGAGAGGATTAAACTCTCAGATTCGGGTCATAATCTATGAAAGCTATTCATTCTTAGCTTCTGTTTTGACGCTGACATAGCCACACTAATTATCAGTAGTTATGTGACTCAGACTTCAACAATAGTTTTACTGCCAAAACAATAACTTACTATACATATAAATGTATGTATATAGCATCCTTCATGTAGAATACCAATTCAAAGCACTTAATAATAATAATAATAATCCTTGCATTTGATATAGTGCTTTTCACATTTTATCGACATCCCAAAGCGCTTCACAGAATATACTGTAAAGTGAATTGACTGTATATATTTGTGGGCGAATCGCGGCAGCAAATTGCGCACAGCAATATCCCACAAACAGTCATGGATTGAAATGACCAATTTTATTGTTGTGTTTTTTTGGAGGGATTATTATTATTAGGCGTGTGGAGTAAGGAAATTTGCCCAAGGTTTCGCCCTGACCTGCCTGGATTCTACACAGGTCTCCCCAGCTTGGTTTCCCAGTTTGCAAGGCAAGTGCTCTAACCACTGAGCCACAAGAGTTCCACTTAAGATATTGTACAATAATCCCAAATGACTAAAAGGAAACTTCAAAGCACGATCTAAAATACCGGAAACTGTGCTCCATGTCCCCTTTCTTTGCTTTTCTATTCTGTTGCACCTTTCCCATTTTTTTTATTTTTTTTAAAGTCCATCTTGAAATAAAATGCTGAAACAAATCATTTAATGATAATCCCTATATATATATTTAAAAATTGGTTACCAGTATTTCAAACCATGACTGTTTGTATGCACGTTTCACCCACATATATACAGTCGATTCACAGTGTATTCTTTACAGTATATTCTATGAAGCGCTTTGAGATGTCTAGAAGACATGAAAAGTATTATATTCAGTTCCAGGCAGCGAGATATCTGGGTTAAATTCCAGGCAGGTCAGGGAGAAACCTTGGGCAAGTTTCCTTACTCCACATGCCTGATAATAATCCCTCAAAAAACCAATAATTGTTCATTTCAACCCATGACTGTTTGTGGGACACTGCTGTGTGTAATAGGATGCTGCATATCCCCAACAAAATATACAGTCAATTCACTTTATATTCTGTGAAGTGCTTTGTGACACATAGAAGACATGAAAAGCGCTATATCAAATACAAGGATTATCACTCAAAGTTAGTGGGTGGCTGGGGTGTACAGAAGGGGGAGGTTGTACACAAGTAATGCATGCGCAAAGCCAACAGTAATTTATTTTCAGTCACTGCTGCTCAAATCACAACAGTGGCAACCTTAATCTCTCAGCTGCTTCCCAGTCTCCAATAGGTATTTGGACAACACTGTGTGAGACATTAAAGTTTGATTAGTTTTCATTGGTGTTAATGGTATGTCAAATATTTCATGGAACTGTCGTTGGGACTGATAACTGCGGCGTTAATACTTTTCATTGTGCAATCAGATCTCTTCAATAATAACAATAATAATCCTTGCGTTTGATATGGCGCTTTTCACGTCTTCTAGGCGTCTCAAAGCTCTTCACAGAATTATACTGTAAAGTGAATTGACTATATTTTATGTATATTTGTGGGCGAAATGCGGCAGCCAATTGCACACAGCAGTGTCTCCACAAACAGTTGTGGATTGACCGATTTATTATTGTTTTGTTTGAGAGATTATTATTAGGCATGTGGAGTAAGGAAACTTGCCCAAGGTTTTGCCCTGCCTGGAATATACATACGGATCAGAAAAATGTTTTTGCAAACAATCTTACTTAAACATTTTGCAAATAATCTTACTTAAACAGACATATTGTAATTACAATATTATTTCTGTATTATTTATTAAGCCCTATGTACCCAAAAAGTATCCCTTGTGTTAAACTCATTGTTGTAACACTTTCTTCTCCAAGCAATCTTCAAAAGGATTTCCACATTTTGTGTGCAATGAACTAAACATGATTAATTGCCCAGTTAAAACTGGTGAATAACGTTCAGGATACTATCCATCACAACCTTCTTCTTGTCCCTTGCACCCCATTAAAAAAACACTGTCAGAATTTAGCACTAATATAATTACAAATTCATCCAATACAATCAGGAAAGATCTATTGAACTTAGGAGTGAAATGTTCTTTGTCATCAGTGATCAAATAGAACAATTGTCCTCGAAACACTCAGTGCTGTTACATGCAATATAAGAAATGTGTCATGTTTCTGAACTTCACCAGTGTGAAAACAAAGTTATATTACACTTGTAATGAGTTTCAAGTAGCTGACGGCTTCCAGTATAGTGCTTTGTTCCTAGCTTCGAGCAAGCAATCACATTGATGGTGACCAATATCTAACCTTTGCAATGCAACATGATCATTGTTCAATCAACTTTTTTTCACACTTCAAATGGCCTTTGTTGGAACTGAATAATTACTTGGAAACCCTAATTCACTGCTGGTGACAAATGATTAGTCATAGCCTTCGCTGTCAAATCCAAAGGCTCTGAATCACACAACCCTCAATCTCTCTCTTGTAGCCACACATTTTGAAATATCGAAAGAAAAGTGACTCAATAGTTTTTTATAAAAGAGAAGAAAAACATAATGAATGTACCAAATGCTACTTTGAACATCACCACAAGAATGTTCAGCTCCAGCTGAATTTTATCTGCAATACTTGATTCACCATTGCAAATCAGAAAATGGGTTGATGTGGTCACCTGTGATAAAAATTGCAATTTATAAAGGTGTCCATTGGCAATACTTGAGAACCAATGTCCCATAAACAGTTGTGGATTGAAATGACCAATTTATTATTGCTTTTTTTCGAGGATTATCATCAGGCATGTGGAGTAAGGAAACTTGCCCAAGGTTTTTCCCCCTGCCGGGAATATGCTTCTATTGACTTATTGCTACTAGCCCAGTTCAGGCTTCAAAAGCAAACATATGGCGTAGGAGAATATTGCTTATTGATGGTGATAATTTATTAAATTTTTCCACAGTTGTGTCTCCTTGGACTGAGGTGGCTTTGATGGTATATCAGAATTTAGCCGGCTCTCTGTTACTCCTGTCAGTGGTTCAGATCCTGAGCTAAGTGGGTCGACAGTACTTTAAAGCACTGGTTGATTCCAGACGAACCAACCTGGATCATCGGCTGTGCTTGGAAAGACAGACCAATCATTGGTGGCAGGAATTCCTCCCACTTCGGTGCAGTTAGTCAAATCTTTAAGACATCTTGAAGAAGTGGTAACGCGCTATTTCAACCGCAAGGATTATTATTATTATCATAATAAAAGTCCTAATGCTAGATGCGTATAATGGTGCCAGTTGATCAAAGCTTCAAAGCAGGAAGCTTTGAAATGTATTTTAAAATATTTTAATTGTATTTGAAATAGACAAACTACACAGTTTTACCTGGTTAAACTCTAACTGTACCCCGATGTATACTCTGGGATTCCCAGGTTTAGGCTCTTGACAGCCTGAACCTATTACTTTCCAAGATTAGGTCGGGTGTACTCTTCCAGAAAAAAGTATGTGCATTCAATGTACAGGGCATATATAGTACTTTTGGTTTGCATTGGGTACTCTTAAGCATGACCATGGATTTCTGTGTGTGTCAGATACCCAGCTGGCCAAAGAAAATCTTTTCAGCATTGATGATTTTAAATTGTTGGAGAATGCTGGGGAGATCAATTGGTCTTTAAGCTACCTCTTAGGCATTATGAGGCAAAAAAAAAAGTATCCCATGTTGTACTTACTGTTGCTATTGTAAGAAAGTAGTTTCAAATTCCAATTTGATTTCAGAATCTGTGTGAAGCCTGCCTTAATATGTACTCAGCGATGTTAGTTTATACTGCAACTAAAACAAGATATAACGTGAAAGCCACATTACATTACAATAAAACCCTTACTAAAGTGTCATTAGATCCTGTATATATTGGCATATTGCATTAACTATATTTGAAAGATTATATCCTGATGTATGCCAGTTTGATATCCGATGTGCATAAATGGACAGTGATTTTTACTGGGTAATGTGATTGTAGAAAAATAATGCGCACCAAATGCATTTTCCTTTGGAAAGAAAAAGGAAGCTTATCTTCTAAGAAACAATTCTGCACATTACTACACAATGGGTATGAAGTCAAAAAGAAAAGTACCCATTTGAAAGGGTAAAGTCACTGTTTGGCAAGTCACGTTTCATCTGTCCAACTATCTATCAATAAAGAACAGTGTGAATTGTTTGTCACGTGAGATGCAGGCTCTATCACTTCTCCCCAAAGGATTGACTATCCAGCATGGACAGTGGTATTTGCTGTGGGATGGCTTTCAAGTGACATCAAGTGTAGGAAGAGCTAGACTTACCGTGAAAAGGTGTTCAACTGCTTCAGCACTGAAATGAAACAAGCATTCAGTCATTTAACAGGAGTTCCTCATATAGACATTTGCTCAGCTTGTAATAAGAGAAAGTAGGTCAGAACTGTCGCTGATGTGTCTCATTTGGCCAATTAAAAGGAAAGCTGCAGCCTGCTGAAATTTCAGGTTATTATAGTAATTTTAACATTTCTTAACGACATCTGATACAATTTCTTATCTCTCCAATATTTTCATGACATTATGTAGTCATTTTGGTCAACAATATCTTTAACAGCAGCCCTGTATAAATTTGATTGAAAATTTGAATCTTCGGTACTTACAAAATGCTAAAGAGCAGTATTAAAAGACATTATTACAACCCCTCATAGATTACAATGGATTATTATATGCGGATCACAGGATAATCCAGTACTGAGCCGTTGAATTCCACTGCAAAGATTTACAGATTAGTATTTGCCATTACAATCCTGCATTATAGAAACTTGCAAATGCAGTCATTAAAATCAAATTTACAATCCAACGCAAGCCTCCTGATAGATATTAATCCTGTCTTGCAAAAAAAACACACAAAAAATTAGTTATTAGTTTTCAGGATTATACTTTAAAACCTCAAGTTCTTTATTTTGATGCATGAATATAATCACAGTAATATTCTTACATCAATATAAGAACTTTGATTTTTTATTTTAAATCCCCAAATGCACAGGTCGGTCAAAGAGAAAGGTCTTCAGGTACGACCTGAAGATGGGGAAGGAGGGGGCAAGGTGAAGAGCTTGAGGCGAAGGGCACCTGAACTTCATTTAAATGCCAGACTACAAGCTCAAGTCTCTGACATGGTGCTTGAACCAACAATCTTCTTATCTACAGGTAATAGTGCTACCAATTCAGATAGGTTGACACTTATTTGTGGATGCTTGACATTTTGGGTGAAGTCAAATAATAAGAAAGGGATTTAAATTTCTACCATTTTGTCCACCAATCCTTCCTAGATCTAAAAATAGATCTAGTATCTCGAACAGTGAAATGCCTTGCCCATTATTGGGTACTTTTGTCATTTTATGAACTGTGTGTCAGACTATTTCAAACACAAGCCACCATTTGAAATACCCTGTGTTAAATCTTGTGATAAAAAACAATCATAAAATTAGTAATTTCAATCCAAGCCTGAGACCTGTGTTCGAATCCAGGCAGGTCATAGCGAAACTTTGGGCAAGTTTCCTTACTTCACACACCCAATAATAATCCCTCAAAAATAACTGATAAATTGGTCATTTCAATCCATGACTGTTTGTGGGGACACTGCTGTACGCAATTGGCTTCTGCGTTTAGCCCACATATGTACAGTCAATTCACGTTACAGTATATTCTGTGAAGAGCTTTGAGACGTATAAAAGACGTGACAAACACTATATCAAATGAAAGAATTATTATCATTATAGATGAATAGTGGCAATGGGATAATATTACCAGAGTGTCTCTGCCTCTTCAATATGAGTCACACAGCCTTCAGCCAAGATTAAAAAGTACAGTATTAGGAAACAAAACAAATTAAAATCAAAGCAAATAAGACTGTACCAATATTCAGCCCAATTTGCTAGCCTATTAGAAAAGACAAATATTCAATATTCAATTCGCTTTGAATTGACAGGCAATCTGCCGTGATGATTTGAACCACTACATCACCCTCAATCATGAACTAAAATTGAGGTAAGCAATTTCTATTCTGCATGTCAACAGTATTAAGCATTTCCATTGATTTAATTTTCTAGGGCAGGATTAATAATATTTCAAAGTAAGTATTTTCCCCCAACAGTATGCGATTATCAATTTTCTATGACAGTAATCACTGTTGCATCAGTGTTAAACTCGCACAATTGAGTCACACATTTCTCATTTAGTTGACAAAATATTTCCATCATAGAATGATCCGTGACCCCATCACTCCCCCCACATCCCCCAGAGGATCGAATTCAAGATCCTCGACCTCACTTTCAAGGCCCTCCATGGCCATGGCCCCTCCTACCTCTCTGACCGGCTGACCCTCTTATCAACCTGTCCCCACCCTCCAATCAGTGGGCTTTGACTCCCGCTCGACCCTCCCTAGGCGCCTTACAAATGTAATTTTGTTGTTGTTGTTCTTTCCTCCCACTTCTGCCTATTTTGTAAGAAACTTATGTAGATATCAATTCTGTACCAAAAACATCTCCACAAAGTTATGTGTACAGTTCGTGTATGTGTGCAGCAATACAGCATTGAATGAAAAATAAAACCCATTTCCTTGAACATAATTGTTCAAGGAAATAAACCCATTTACCCTATCCCACAAGTATCTTGTGCAATCATCTGTTCATCTATATGCACATAAAACAGTTATCTGTCATTCCCATAGTCACAAATTCCTGACTGTTGGAAAACTGGAGTTGGACATCCATCTCCATAATAAGAAAAGTCAAATATAATATGTCCACGATAATAGTCCACATCGCATCTGAAACATTGAGTTGTATTTCTTGAGGTACAGAGATCCTAAGGGCTATTTGGATGTACAATAATATGGCTCGGTAAAGAGTTGACTGTTACATCCAGAAGACTTTGCCTGCTTTACGAAATAAATTGTTTCACATACCCTTTTCGAGAGAACCTGTTTATTCTCAGACATGAGCGATTTCCTGAACTGCGTACAATGCATATTTGTATGTGGAAATGTGAGTGTAAATCTCACAGACAACTTGGAAATGAGGTGTAATGTTACATTGACTAAAACAAACTCCAGTCTGGATACAGCAGGCATCAGCAGTTTTTCACATCTGTCTGCTATAGCCCACAAAGAATAATCTTGTGATTGTTTGATTTAATCTCCTATAGAGAGATATACAGTTCTGATATACAGATATACAGAGAGATATAATACTGTAATATAAAATAATAATAATCCTTGCATTTGATATAGCACTTTTCACATCTTCTAGACATCCCAACATGCTTCACAGAATATACTGTAAAGTGAATTGACTGTATATGTGGGTGAAACGCAGCAACCAATTACGCACAGCAGTGTCCCACAAACAGTCATGGATTGAAATGATCAATTTTATTATTGTTTTTTTGAGGGATTATTATTAGGTGAGTGGAGTAAGGAAACTTGCCCAAGGTTTCGTCCTGATCTGCCTGGATTCGAACACAGGTCTCACGCTTGTAAGGTGAGTGCTCTAACCACTGAGCTACAGTATTATTATTACAGTATATTATTATTATTACAGTATATATACAGAGTGTATCTATAAACAAGTCATAATTACTCTCAAACACTAATGAACAGTGGTAACCAGTAGAACTTTCACTGGCTGAGCCTGGTAATTACTTCATAAGCAGTATAGATTTATATCAATCAATCTCAAGAATACTCCGTCAACAACCTTCTGTTCATTAACAATATAAAGTGGGGGAAACGCTGTCTTCTTGAAAAATAGTTATCATTCGAGGTAGCCTTGGCTTTAGGATTGTCAATCACTTTACAGTATATTCTGTGCAGGGCTTTGAGACGTCTGGAAGATGTGGAAAGCGTGATATCAAATGCAAGGATTAGATTAAGACCAAACGGCACTCTTAAAATTTAAAATGGTGTAGAATCTTTAAAAACAATGTTAAATGGGAGTCTTAATCTTAAAGTTGATCTCCCAAGTTATTCAATGAAAACTATGAAGACACCTTTCAGGGTTAAGAATAAATTCATTATTCATTTTATGAATTTTCCAAAACTTCCATGCAATCTACAGACAATAGTCTAAGGACAATGTAAATTAGTAAAATACAATGGGAAACACAGAGAAGTCTTAAAAACAAAATAGGATGACAGTACAATTATATATTTTCTTGGGATAGAAACAGAAAAGGGAAAGACACCCGAATTGCAGCTGTAATCTACAAATCCAAATTCTTTCACCAATTCTTGCATTGCAGTTTTGCAATGTTAATTTCAAATACATTGAGTTATATCTGAGCAAACAATACAAGATTATTTTGCACAAAAAAAGCCAACATATCACAAAAACTAAAGCAGGAATATACAGATAGATATACATTTGGGGAAAACAGTTCCTCAATTCATTTTTGAATATTTTTAATATTTTGCAGATCTTTCCTTGGTTACCGCTGTAATCTTTGATGTTTTAAGAGCACGTTAGAACACTGGTTAAGTAGTTACTTAAGTGTCTTCTAGTCAATTACTCAGAGAACAGAAATACTATGATGGGTTTTAAGGATTTAATGTATCAACAGCTTACACAGTACTAAACTAACATATCCAAGTAACCCTAAGGTTACTTGGTGCTTATTTTCACCAATCCCAAACCTTGCTTCAATGCATCAGGCACACCATTGTAATATTCCATGTCCATCAAAAGTAAAAACTTATATTTATATAATTTTCAAAAACGTGATCACTCAATCCACAAAAATGCTGTGCGCAATTGCCTGCCATGTTTCTCCCACAAAGTATCAGACAATTCACTTAATAGTATACTCTACAAAGTTCTTTGAGGCATCTCAAAGCCGCGTTAAAGGTGCTATATCAAATGCAAGGATTATTATTTATTATAATATACAAAAAGCAGAAATTGCTGGCAACATTCAGCGGGTCAGGCAGCATCTATGGAGAGAGAAAAATGGGTTTACGTTTTACGTTGATGACCTTAGATAGTTCTGGCTATCGACCTGATAGGTTAACTCACATGGAGTCCTGTAGCTCAGTAGTTAGAGCACTTGCCTTACAAGTGTGAGACCTGTGTTCGAATCCAGGCAGGTTAGGGTGAAACCTTGGGCAAATTTCCTTACTCCACACACATGCCTAATAATAATCCCTCAAAAAAATTAGCAAAAAATAATTGGTCATTTCAATCCACAGCTGTTTATGGGATACTGCTGTGCGCAATTGGCTGCCGCATTTCGCCCACAAATATCCAGTCAATTCAATTTACACTATATTTTGTGAAGCACTTTAGAGACGTGAAAAGTGCTATATCAAAATGCAAGGATTCTTATTATTATTGAGCCCAAACAAAATTCAGCCTCAGAACTGTTGAATCCACCTTTGCTACAAGCTGCCATTTTTTGAGAGCTCTGCGTCTCAGAGATATTAGTATTAATTATGTAAAATTACATTGGAATCTACAGCACAAGATAGGCCATTTGGCCCCACTAATCTATCCTGGTGTTTATGCTCCACATGAGCCACCTCCTACTCCTCCTCAACTGAGCCTACCAGCATAACCTTCCATTCCTTTCTCCCTCATGCACCTATCTAGTTTCCACTTAAATACATCTACGCTATTCTCCTCAACAACTCCAAGTTCCACATTCCCATCGCTTGTTGGGTAAAGGATTTTTTTCTGACTCCCCTATTTGATTTATTGGTGACTATTTGGTATTGATGGCCCTGGTTTTGGCAATTGCCCACAAGTAGAAACATAGAAACTATGTCTGTCCTTTCAAAAGCTTTCATTATTTAAAAAAATCCTCCATTAGATCACCCCTCACCCTCCTCTTTTCAAAAGAAAAGAGTACAAGTTTGTTCAGCCTTTCCTGATAGGTATAATCTAGTAGTTCTGGTATCATCTTTGTAAATCTCCTTTGCATTTTCTCCAATGCCTCTGTAACCTTTCTGTAATATGGAGACCAGAACTGTACACAGTACTCCAAGTGTGTCTCAAATCCAGGCAGGTCAGGGCGAAACCTTAGGCAAGTTTCCTTACTCCACATGCCTAATAATAATCCCTCCCAAAAAAACTATAATAAAATTAATCATTTAAATCCACGACTCTTTATGGGACACTGCTGTGCACAATTGTGCCAACAAATATACAGTCAATTTCACTTCACAGTCTATTCTGTGGTGCTTTGAAACGTCTAGAAGACATGCAAAGCACTATATCGAATGCAAGGATTATTATTATTATTATTATTAGCATGACCTTCCTGCTTTCCATTTCTATCCCTCTATAAATGAACCCCAATTCCTGGTTTGCTGAAATATCCATGCATTAAAGGAGTTAAGGTACAACTTAACCCTGCATCGCTAACTTAGCTGCACCATATAGTCACAGCATAACTGCACTTTCCTATATACTAATAATATTAAGAAAACGAAGAAGAATGTGTTTGCAAAGTGTCTTCCAATTATAACAACAATTTGCAGTTAACACCTTTCATATAGGGAGAACAATCTCAAATTGCTTCACAAAGACTGAGCAGAAGCCCAGCGCAAAGGGATTGATAATCTTTTTTAAAACAAATTGGTTTTGAAAGATTAGAGAAGAGAGGGAATGGAGGGGAGGTTGATGGAGGGATTCGGGAACATTTCTATAGGGAAGGGGCACAGTTGCTAATGGTGGGCCGAACAGACAGAATTAATGAAGCAGAGGAGTTGCTGAGGGAGTACGTTGTAGGAGTTCATTGTCAAGGGGATGGAACAGAATTTAAAAAGCCCCTGGATGAGGATCCTGAACATAATAATAATAATAATCCTTGCATTTGATATAACGCTTAGCATGTCTTCGAGACATCTCAAAGTGCTTCACAGAATATACTGTAAAGTGCATTGAATTATCTACGTGGGCAAAACATGGCAGCCAATTGTACACAGCCGTGTCGAACAAACAGTCGTGAATTGAAACAACCACTTTTTTTTTATCGTTATTATTAGGCGTGTGAAGTAAGGAAACTTGCCCAAGGATTCGTCCGGCCTGAAATCGAACGCAGATCTCTTGTTTGTAAGGTGAGAAATATTATAAAATGTTATATAAAAAAAACCTCAGTAATAGACAGAGGGAGTTGCTGTGTAAGTTCAAAGGGTAGCTTTGTCTCCTCAAATCTATGTTGATGTTTTCTATACAACAGTGGAGATGTGTGAAGTTATTGCTTTAATCTTGCTATTCGCAAGACCAGGGTTTTTATGATTCAGATTTTATTGTTTCAATCGACTAACAAATTTCCCCTCCCAATTCTCTGGTTGTTTTATCCATAAAATGGAGTCAATTCACCTGACAGTTTGTACTGTAAATCGCTTTGAGACGTCTTGAAGACATGATCAGGTGCTAAATCAAATGCAAGGATTGCTATTATTATTGATCCTCAAAACGTGGCTTATTTTTCAAAGCACTGCTGAAACAGCTAACAAGAATGGGAATATTTACAGCAATAGGAGTTTATTCATCATGTGGAGTCCTGTAGCTCAGTGGTTAAAGCACTCGCCTTTCAAGCATGAGACATGTGTTCAAATTCCAGGCAGGTCAGGATCAAACCTTGAGCAAGTTTCATTACTCCACATGCCTGATAATAATCCCTCAAAAAAAATCTATAATAAATTCGTCATTCCAATCCACGCCTGTTTGTAGGGACACAGTTGTGCGCAATCGGCTGCCGCGTTTCGCCCACAAATACACAAGAAATTCACTTTACAGTATATTCTGTGAAGCGCTTTGAGATGTCTGGAAGACATGAAAAGCGCTATATCAAATGCAAGGATTATGATTATCATCTCGCTGAGCATGTGTGGGCGAGCCTCTAGTCACTCTCTGCCCCCAACCTCTGGAACTCCATCCAGCAGTTCCTCCGCCTTGCCCCCTCCCTAGCCTCCTTCATGTCTCGCCTCAAGACGCTCCTCTTCGATGGTCCCACCGGCAACTCCTAATCCCCTCCTTCCCCCCCCCCCCCCCCCCCCCCCACCCACTGTCCTCAGCTCGGGTCTGAAGCAGTGACTGTCCAGCGTCTTGGGGTGTCCTACTGACATGAAATGTACTCTACAAGTGTAATTTCATTGTTGTTGTTGCTTCCTCTGATTGATGTTATCTACTCCCATTTCCCTGCTCTTTCCCCAATAAACTGGAATATTATTTTCCCTCACTTTTTAAAAAAAATCGACAGAAATGAAAGAAAAGTACAGATTGACCTGAATCTAATTCCTTATTCCCAACAAGCCAGGATGAGGTCAGAAACTCACCAAGTATGGGAGCAGCTGGTGTATACCCGAGAGCACACACTAAGTCTATTACGTGACTCAACACAGCAGTGCTCCCAACACTCTGGGTGACAGAGATGTGGGAGTTTGGTTCACTCATACAGTTTCCAAGCAATACTGTCATCACAGGGGGAAAACATGTTGAGCAGTGGGCACATTGTGGAGACCTGTAGCTCAGTGGTTAGAGCACTCGTCTTGCAAGGGAGAGACCTGGGTTCGATTCCAGGTCAGGGTGAAATCTTGGGCAAGTTTCGTTACTCCACACACCTGGTTATTAATTTTTAATTGGTCATTTCAATCCATGAATGTTTGTGGGACACTGCCTTGCACAATTGGCTGCTGCATTTCGCCCACAAATATACAGTCAATTCACTTTACAGTATATTCTAGAAGATGTGAAAAGAGCTTTATCAAATGCAAGGATTATAATAATAATGATTATTATATTAGGAATTATTAGCAGATTGCTAAACCAAAATTCTAAATATCTACAATAGATCTATACCACTCCCACACTCTACTATCTGATGCTATTCCCTGGAATAGAACTAAATATTAAAACGGCTCAAGGCTATTGGAGATTAGAGTACTCCTTGAATTATTTTAGTTTGGAATTGGAAACTCATGGTTTGGAATTTAGCATCTTGCAGTGATGTGCGTTTTATTTTTTGTGTTGGGAGTAAAGAATTCTACTGTGTAACCCCAAAGCCTACCTGATTTCCTCAGTAGCCATATAAAAGCTGTCATCGGGGGCGTCAATCCAGTTGGGGCCCCGTATCATGATCATGGGAATGGTGCCACGTTTGATTGCGTTAATGCCGGCTAAAGTCCCTTTTGCATTCACTAGGTATGGGAAATGGCCAGAATTCTAAAACAACAACAGTGAGCAGAGCAACAAGATCAGTCACTTATTATCCAGTAACTTATGATGTTATGTTTGGCGAGCTATGGTCTGTGGCTCTCTTTCAAGGCCATTCACAGCCTTGCCCCTCCTATCTCTCTGACCTGCTGTCTCCCCATGAACCTGCCCACCTCCTCCATTCAGCGGGCTCTGTTCTGCTCCATGTCCCCAGCCCAACCCACCCCACCATCGGTGGAAGGGCTTTCAGTCTCTCTGCCCACTCACTCCGGAACTCCATCCCACAGTCTCTTCACCTCGCTCCCTCCCTCGCCTCCTTCAAGGCTGATCTCAAGACCCTCCTCTTCGACCGTGCCTTCTGCTGCCCTCCAACTCTCTCCCTCCCCTCCTAATTCTCTCCCGCCCCTCCCCACTACCCTCCTCCTCTCCCTTGCTCACGTCCCGACCTGGCTGGCAGTTTAGCATCTTGGGACGTACTCCCGACGTGAAAGGCGCTCTAGAAGTTTAATTCTGTTGTTGTTGTTGTTGTTGTTTATCCTACCAAATCCATTCACATCATTCAGGATGTCCATGTTGCAAATAATGGGCTTTTTTAAAAAAAAAAGCCTGACTGATCTCTACAGTTAAAAAATATAAGAACACTCACCGTTAGTGGCCCTCGCACTTGGCTTGGAACATCTGGAAAATCAAATGAGCAAATTTTAAGTTAAATTCTCGTTCCTTGTACAGTTCCTTGTATGATCATTGTTATGTTCTGGACTGATGATTCAGAGGAATTAAACAAATTAAATCTGTTGCGAGCTAATTTAAAATAGGCATTTTGACAAGTAAACACCAAGTGAACAAAAATGGCTGTAGAAATGAATGATGGTTGTTAAGTTCTACCATTAAAAAAGGCGCTTGAATATGGATGGGAAGCATTCAAGTCTATGCTTTTGTAATGCAGTTGAACATAACAACATAATTACACTTGTATAGTGCCTTCCACATCAGGAGGACATCCCAAGACGACAGATAGTCATTGTCAAACACAACACAATACCACTGTCCTGTATAAATGAAATGTGCAAGTGATCAGACACAACTGTACAGAACAGCAACAGATACTGACAAAACAAAACACTCAAACATGTACAATCCCTTCCTTTATGGTGCCCCCATGGACCATCATTACATAGCAAACTGAAGTTTAGCCCCGGTTTGCAAAGATAATCAAGTGGTGGTGCATTGCTTTATCTACGGAATTTCTATCCCCTTAATGGTAGCTCAATCTGAATGAAAACACACATTTTTGGCAAATGATAACGAATTTCATTATGAATATTTTGAAACATAGTTCATTTGAAGAAAAAGAAATGTGTAATTAAAAGATTACAGTTTGTGGCTGTGGGGACATGCTCAATGTGATAGCTGGATTCTTGGAATATTGCACCAATATTTCACATCTGGCATTTTAAATACGAGTTTGTTTTTCTGTCTACTGACGATACAACAACAACAACTTTCACTTATATAGCGCCCATCACACCAGATAGTGTCTCAGAGCGATTAACGGTGCCAGAGCCTGATTCCGAGCCGGGTGGTGGTGGGGGTGGTGGGAGGGAGGCAGAGAGGGGTTGTTTTTTGGGTGGAGGTGGCCATAAAGACAATCGAAAAGGAAGGCTATCAGGAGGGATTGGAAAATGGGGAGAGAGGGGCAAGGTGGAGGGATTGCGGGGGAGTGTTTCAGAGCTTGGGGGCGTATTGGCTGAATACCCGACCTCCGATGGTGGGGTGGAGGGTGCGGGGGCTGAGCAGGAGCTGGTGCCAATTGAGTGGGCCGCGTAGTGGTTTGGGGAGTGAGGAGAGAGGAGGTCGGAGAGCTCGAGAGGGAGGGAGGTGCCAGGGAGCGAGTGGATTTGAACACAATAGATAGAAGGTCCATGTATAAATCTTCCTAATGCACGCAACTGCTAATAATGAACTATAGTTTGTGAAAGCATGAAGCAGTAGTTATTGCTAGAGTCATTGCACTTGGAATCTTGTCTGTATATTTGTCCAGCTGCAGAATACATGATGCAATTGGCCGATAATCAAAAATTACATTCTCTTTCTTCCCCCACTCCCCCATCCGTGGGTGTTTCCTAAAGATGAATATAAAGATACCAGCCAGTACTATACTGTAAACATCTTTACGAAAAAAAACTGCTGGAAGAATTGACTATTCAACTTACATTTTGGAAAATAATGTGTATAAAAGTCTTCAGTTCTGGGATTATTTTTGACCCACATCCAACAATTAATATTAGGAGTGAAAGTTGTCCTACTAAGTCCTTCTCCTTCAGTGTAGAGCTGAGCTAGAAACTGGAGGGAGTAAGAATGCTAGTCTGAGGGTTTCTCAACATTTGTGGCAAAGTGAGTAACATTCCAATTACGTTAATTGCGTATTTTGCCTTCGGGGCATAGCAATGATAAGATAGCTATACATCAGTGCTAGCTAGAAGGGGTTTGGAGAAGGCTGCAGATAATAACCTTTGCATTTTAAAACCACCATCAGGATATAATCTCAAAGGGTTTCACAAAACATGTTGTGGAGTGTATTTTGTATGTGGATGCTGTAGCCAATTTGAAGGCTGCCATGTCCCACAAAACAATCATGCAGTGAGTGACAAATTGTATCATTGTCTTCTTCAATAAAAGGAATAGCTCCCTTCTCTTTTCAATTAGTATTATGGGATCTTAATATCCATCTGAACGGGCAGATGGGACTTCAGATTAGTTCACAACTAATTGAGAGTTCAATGTTCCGGGACTTTAAAGCACTCCGGAAATAAGCTCACTCAACAGCATCCAAACAATATCAGCTCTTGAAATTTTTAAAACGTGAACAGAGCACGGGAGGAAAACGCAATATATTACTGTCACATAAACCCCCATTCTACAGTATTCAAAGGGATATCAACACTTCAAAAATGTTTTCCACTCTTGTGTTCTCCATAAAAGAAAAATTAAAGGAAATTTTAAAAGCCACACACAATACACACTGTATAGTGCTGAATTCCCAAATAGTCTAAAAAACAGAAGTCTAAATATCCTGTGGAAATGGAGGCATTGTTGATATCCTACCACCAACGATGTAGGAGTCTGGTAGCATTTTATTCCCCAGGCCCTCTCCCCAATTTATATCCATTTAGAAATGAATAATTCAGGCCACATAAAGGTATGTACAGTATTTCCAAAATGTATTCAATACAATGGAGCCAAACAGCACAATTAATGGAACCCTGATCTGAAGGAAAATTCAAAGATGCGCTAGGTGTTAATAAGATCCATGTTCCACCATCTGAAACAGGAGGAACATAAACTGTTTTTAAACAGTTTTTATTTACTTATATCTAACATATGGATGTGAATGTGTATGCAAGATATATGAACACAATTATACTGAAAAATGCAAAACTGCGCAAATTGTATTGGACACAAGAAAATAATTCAGTGAATGTGTTAGCCAAGTGGATATTTATTATTTTTATGCTTTGGAAATATGATTCGAAAGTAATCATGCATCTAAAGGAATGATCCCTGAAGTAGATTGTACATGTTGTGACTTACCTCTATAGGACATCAAAAGTCGTTTCTTCACACCTCCTGACACAGTAATAAATGAAGATAAGGTTTGTGTAAGGATTTGGTAACAGTTCACAAACGCATGATTGATCAAAATGGGATACTTAATGTGGCATCAGTTCGACTGCAAATATTTCTTCACCCACTATAAATAAATAAAAGCACACATTCATGATTTGCTATTCCTGAAGCAAATATTGCATGTTCTGGATTTCTGAAATTTCATGGATTATAATTAATCCAGTGCTATCCGGGCATCCTGTAACTCAGTGGTTAGAGCACTCGCCTAGCAAGCGAGAGACATGGGCTTGATTCCCAGCAGGGAACGTTGCGCAAGTTTCCTGACTCCACACACCTCTGTATACCCAGCAGTAAGTAGGAACCCGGTTGTTAAGTCGATTGGCAGATCACTTTTCCGGGGAGCAATAATTCCTTCAAAAAGCGATAACGATAATAAATTGGTCACTCCCCGACTGTTTGTGAGACACTTCAGCGCGCAATTGCCTGCCATGTTTCACCCACAAATATACAGAAAAAAAACACATTCCAATTCACGTTACAGTGTATTCTGTGAAGCACTTTGAGACATCTAGAAGACATGATAAGGCACTCTATCAAATGCAAGGATTATTATCAAATGCAAGGATTATTATTATCCAGATTTAAGATCGTACTCATGATTGTCACAATGTGGGTTATTCATTTTACCTGCCATCAATGGCAAGGTAATTATTTGAGATAGGGAGTAGAGGGGAAGGAGGTGGGGGGGAATTGGGGGGGGAGAAGAGAATGTCGGACTGTTGCATGACTTCCCACGACGTCTCGGGCTCTGATTACAGAAATGTATCAAATAATGATGAGTAGAGCATAGAGCTAAAAGCAGAACAATTTGTATTTGCATTTGCAGATAACACATTATTGTTGTTTGTAAAGGTAGTATATTGCATATGTTACCAGTTATATACCTTTCATGTGTATACAATTACTTCATGAGTATTGTAGGGTTCAGTGCGTGTAGGGTTCAGTGGAGTCCTGTACCTCAGTGGTTAGAGCACTCGCCTTACAAGCGTGAAACCTGTGTTCGAATCCAGGCAGGTCAGGGCAAAACCTTGGGCAAGTTTCCTTACTCCACGCGCCTAATAATAATCCCTAAAAAAAAAACACAATAATAAAATTGGTCATTTCAATCCACGACTGTTTGTGGGACACTGCTACGGTAACAATTGGCTGCTGCTTTTCACCAACAAATATACAGTCAATCCACTTTATGGTATATTCTGTGAAGCGCTTTGAGACATCTAGAAGACGTGAAAAGAGCTCTATCAAATGCAAGGATTATTATTATTATTATTATGTTCTTTAGTTCTACGTGGACTCTCCTTGGTGCTAGTAAGAGTAATTTAGAGTAAAAAAAAATACAACTCATCATTCAAAACTGCTCTAGCATTTGAAATGAGGGTCCTTTGCCTCCAGCAGTATAAAAGGGAATTAAAATGACTTCATCTTACAGTTATATTACATCTGATATTTCACGTTGACAAGTGTGGTGGCATTCCATCACTCTAACCCTCCCCCAAGTGGTTATTTCCTATTTCTGAGCCAAGGTGTTTAATGCTAGCAGGGTATTCAAATGTGGCACTATATCACTATTAAGACACACCAAATCTTTCCCCCAACAATTCATACACATATATTCTTCAATTAGAAGGTCACTGAATAAGCAAATTGTACACCCCGGCTGAATTTCCTCTCCATAACCAAGCAATACTTTACGCTAACAGTGGCACTCCCCTGATATCAGTAAACTCCAAAATTGAACTTGAAATAGAAATAATAATAATCATCTATGCTTTCGACACAAACATCTTTCACATCCAGAGGTTCACAGGAAATACTTTAAAGCATAGTGACTGTTTATTTTGTAGGTATATATGGACTTTCCAACTCTATCTGGCTATGTACCAAATACATGATTCACTTCATTTGTTCACTCTAGAAAGCTTAACTTGAATAGTAACACTTGTCAGCAACAACAACAAAATTACACTTGTAATAATAATAATAATCCTTGCATTTGATATAGTGCTTTTCACGTCTTCTAGAGGTTTCAAAGCACATCACGGAATATACAGTAAAGTGAATTGACTGTGTTTTTTGTGGGCGAAGCGCGGCAGCCAATTGCGTACAGCGGTGTCCCCACAAACTGTTGTGGATTGAAATGACCAATTTATTTTTCTTTCAGGGATTATTATTGGGCGTGTGGAGTAAGGAAACTTGCCCAAAGTTTCGCCCTGGCCTACCTTGATTCGAACACAGGTCTCATGTGTGTAAGACAAGTGCTCCAACCATTGAGCTACAGGACTCCAGCTCCTGTACAGCGCCTTTCACATCAGGAGGACATTCCAAGGCACTGACAGTCAATGTTTCAGCGCTGGGGTCTGAGACATGTGTCTCTGGGGTCTGGGACTGGGGAAGGTGGAGGGAAAGGAGGGGATTTGGGGTGACCAATGGGACCGTCGAAGAGGAGGGTCTTCAGTCGGGACTTGAAGGAGGCCAGGAAGGGGGTGAGGCAGAGCGACTGCAGGATGGAATACCAGAGGTTGGGGGCAGAGTGGCTGAAGGCTCACCCGCCAATGGTGGGGCAGGTGGGTCAGGGGACATGGAGCAGGACGGAGCCTGCTGAGCGGAGGGAGCGGTCAGGTTGGTAGGCAGTTAGGAGGTCGCAGAGGTGGGATGGGGCAAGGCCGTGGAAGGCTTTAAAGGTAATTTAAAGGAGATTGTGAATTGCAAATAAGAAAAACTGATGTCCAAGTCAGCAGGCATTATTTATGTAAAAAAAAGTAGGTACATTTTTAATTAGCCATTGTTCATCCGGAGTAATGCTGTTATAATAATAGTTTCAGCAGGATTTACACCAGACCTCAAAAACACTTTTGTTTGATTTAACGAACTCGAGGTCTCACATTGCGGTATAGCACATAACTAAATATTTGCTGTCATGCAAAATTATGTCTTCATGAAAATGTCATCATTTTAAAATCCAATTTAGATCATTTGAATATTGACAGTCGTCAAGCCTTTGCAAGCTGCAGAAATCTTGGGGAGGGACAGAGGGAAGAGAAATAAAGAAACCAGCCAAACAATAGCTTGTTGGAAATGACTCTGACATTGACATCAGTCATAGGTAAAAACAAATCTGCAACTAAACGTCTTTCTTCCTCCGCATAAACAAACCGATGGGAAACACCAATTGGAGTATAAATATACCAAATAAATATAAATGTATATACAATAGCTGGAGATTTATATTTATTTGGTATATTTATATATACGTAGAAGTACTTGACTCACTTGAAGTAATGGTTCTACACTGGAATACTTAAAATCCGTATGACATGCGCAATCATCATGTTAAATTAAACTAACCATCCGCACCATTGTGCCAGATATAGCCTCGCTTTCCTAGAATGGTTGGGGAGCCATGGTTTGGAATTGTAAGCAAACGTTTAGGTGGTCGGCTGAAGACCCCTGAAGCGAGATTTGGGATCATCCTGTTCACCTCGGGTTCCACAACCGGATGCAACTCTGAGAATTAAATCACAACAAATCAAAATCAGAATATTAATTGCATCGCTTCAAAAACATTCACCAGACAACAATTTTGTAGAAAAAAAGAAAAAATTATGCCGATTAAACGGCAAAGTCCATGACTTCTCTGAATGCAAACCCTTAAGCCAGACTTTGAATATCTCAAATAATTTATGGGTTGTCACAGGTCAACCATAAACCAATTCATGTTACATCATCAGACAAATGCATCATACTACTGTACTATACAAATGCATCATACTACTGTACTATAATGAAATTTACAAAATATAGACAGTTCCTGCAAGTTAGCAGGCATCCACACACTTGTTAAATGATAGGCTGTGGAGAGAAATTATTAAGGATTGTTACCCTAACAGAAATTAAATTTATTTTCAATGGATCATTTATTTAGGTACTTTTGGTTGGCTTTTCAATACTTTTCAATGGCTTTTCAAAAGCCTCAATGGAGGCTTTTCAATACTAAAGTTATCACATTGCACTTATTTCTATGATATTAAGGCGAACGTCGAAACAGATGTTTTGAACAAACACCCCTGACTCAAAACCATTAGTGAGTTCTCCAGGTTTCGAGACTTCCTCCTGGTTTCAATGACCGATATTGTAAATTGTGGGTTCACTGCAACCCTGAATATCCATCTAAGTAATCAGATTACTTTTTCAATCATGGGGAGGAAGATCCACACCTAATATCACCATTGTTATGTTTTATTACAAGTAAAACAATCATATGTTCTTGGTTGTTTGTGAACAAATATGCTAGTTTGCCAAATATTTTATTCATGAAAACTGTAGCTCAGTGGTTAGAGTACTCGCCATACAAGCATGAGACCTGTGTTCGAAGCCAGGCAGATCAGGGTGAAACCTTGGGCAGGTTTCCGTACTCCACATGCCTAATAATAATCCCTCAAAAAAAAATTGGCCATGTCAACCCATGACTGTTTAGGGGACACTACTGTGTGCAATTGGCTGCCGCGTTTCGCCCACTAATATACAGTCAATTCACTTTACAGTATATTTTGTGAAGCGCTTTGAGATGTCTAAAAGATGTTAAAAGCGCTATAACAAATGCAAGGATTATTATTATTTTAAAGTTAGATAACCATATAACACCTTATTATGTCTCGAAATGTCTCAAAGTGCTTCACAGGATTTTAGTGTGACATTTAGTGACTGTATTTTGTAGGCAAATGTGGTAGTCAATCTGTGCACAGCAACCACAACAAAATTACATTTGTATCGCGCCTTTCAAGTCAGGAGGACATTCCAAAGGCGCTGGACAGCAGTGTTCCACATACAGCCATGAGGTTTTATCTGGGGAATTCTAGGCCAAGGAATCAAGGGAAGCTCTCTTTCTATTATTAAATAGTCCCTTAGGAACTTCAGTGTCCACCGAAATACACAGTCACTACACTTTTCAGGAAATCTTGTAAAGCGCTTTGAGATGTCCTCCTGTCAGGAACGGTGCCAAATCAGATGCAATAGTTATTGTTTTTTTGTATTGTGCGTGGCTTACCCTGTGGTTAATCACACACGTATTGTCGCTACAACAAACAACAAAACTAGTGTAATATAGCATTCAATCCAACCACACACACTTCTCTGACATTGCAATCGCAACTTGGATTAAATTATGCAACGCCATCATTTCACTTCAACCAACTTTTAAACTTCCAGGTTAAAAGGAAATTATATTATGGGAAGATAAATACTTAAAGACAATCACCTAGATACTTGATGACACTCATCAAGGGCTTTCTTGAGGCAGCTTTGATACTGAATGGTATCTTTACCGCCTCTGGCAATCTGGTTGTATCTGTAGATGAAAGAGGAAACATGTCTAATGTACCACGGAAAGGTGAATTCCCAATAGGAATTTTACTGTTTTAAATGACGATATTCCTTAAGATAAATGGATTTGAAACACTTGGATATTATGCATACACCATTTGGGTTTTCGAAACCCAAACATACAGCAACTTATTTTCTTAAATATCTCATCAAACATCAATGGAATAAAGATGAATCCTTATAAACACATCACTATGAATGTTGGGTAAAAATAACAAATTTTCACGTCTATACAAGCATGATTATTTCATTCATTCATTCATTCATTCAAAAATCTAATTCTGAATTACTCTTAGTTCAGTGTAAAGCTGAATAAACCTAAATCGGGATCCAATGAATAGCGGATTTTATATTCTTCTCAGAATGCTGAAAATCAAATATATAATGAATGAGGCAAAAACGATGGGACATTATAAGTTAGATGTTGTCATTTTATTGCAAAATCAACTCAAATCACTGGTGAGGACGGTAGGTTTGGAGTCAGGCATTTACTAACGCAGCTATTTAGGACCTTGGGACGTCCTCCCGACATGAAAGGCACTTTATAAATGTACTTTTGTTGTATTTATCAGTATCTCTGATCCCGACCCCAGTTCGGGTCTGAAACACTGACTGTCCAGCGGCTTGAGACGTCCTCCCAATGTGAAAGGCGCTATACAAATGTAATTTTGTTGTTGTTTTTGTTGTAGTGGTGTAAACCAGTTTGTAGATGCATCCATACTTTACTTTCAATTAGTTCTTCTACACCATGGCTCCAAGGTGACATATTTGGCAATGGAACAAAATGGCTCCAGCAGTTACCATGACACACACACGCTTTGGCTCTTGCCAACTTGCACCTAATATTTTCCAGAATTAGGTAAATAGGATGCATCCCTCCAGGGAGGGAGAGAGAGAGAGAGAGAGCACATTCCATTCCAACAATCCATCTCTGGGATTTCATGTGTAGGTGGGATGCATGGAATTTTCTGTTTGGTTTGGAGACTCATTAGGCGTTGGTCAGTTGACCAAAATAGAACTCTCTCTCCCCACTTTCGCATCAAGTGATAATAATAATCCTTGCATTTTTGATATAGTGCTTTTCACCTATTCTAGCCATCTCAAAGCACTTCGCAGAATATACTGTGAAGTGAATTGACTGTGTATTTATGGGCAAAACGTGGCAGCCAATTGAACACAGCAGTGTTCCCACAAACAGTCGTGGATTGAAATGACCAATTTTTTTTTTTTTTTTAGGAATTATTCTTAGGCATGTGGAGTAAGGAAATTTACCTAAGATTTTGCCCTGATTTGCCTGGATTCGAACACAGGTCTCTTGCTTGTGAGGAGAGTACTGTAACTACAGGACTCCTAAAGAGTTTGCCAATCCCACCTCTACACTTTGCTGTTCCATTTATTCTCTTTGAGGTTTACCAAGGTTATGTGATCCTTATGCTCGATAAAATCAGTTGCTATAGTTTTTAGGGTTTAGGCAAACAGTTGAAGGACATTCTAGCAAACAAATTCCAATTAAAAATCATCTGTATTGAATTTGAACCATGGTAACAAATGCTGCACTATCAAATTAAAATTGCTTTACTCACTTTTGAAATGATAAACTACGCCCATTACAACTAAATGTGTACATCATAGCTAGAAACACTAATTATCTAAATGTCACAAACCACGTATCTATTATAATAATTGAACTAATCTCTTTATAACTAATAACAAATATTTTTTCCCCAACCAACCCTATTGCAAAGGTTAGTACATTTAAATTGATTCAATACACAAAACTGAACCGTCAAAATTGCTTTACAATCAATTAATCAAGGGATGAACATTATTTTGTCCAAGAAACACGGCATTTGAGTGAAATTGATTAAAGTGGGTCAGGCCACTGGTATGAAATCAGACGGAATTCATTTTTAATGTAAATATTCAATTTGCATGTGACCTGGCAGCCATGACAATAACTATATATAGACAAGAGCACAATTACCCACAACAAAGGCAATCCAGTAGTTTATTTTGGGAGTCCTGTAGCTCAGTAGTTAGAGTATTCGCCTTACAAGCGAGAGACCTGGGTTCGATTCCTGGTCAGGGTGAAACCTTTCCTTACTCCGCAGGCCTAATAATAATCCCTCCAAAAAAAATTGATAATTTCAATCCACAACTGTTTGTGAGGACACTGCTGTGCACAATTGGTTGCTGCATTTCACCCAGAAATGTACAGTCAATTCACTTTACAGTATATTCTGCGAAGGACTTTGAGATGTCTAGAAGACGTGATAAGGCGCAATATCAAATGCAACTATTATTATTATTAAAGCAGCTTTAAACTAGTCCAGATCATGCGAGGGAAGAGAATGTGTTAACAGCTGTGTGACTCACAAAATCTCACTCACAACAAACATACAGACAATCCTCACAATAAAACAAATGTCAGGATTCTCATTGATCACATCACGCTGGGCTGTCTCATTTACAATCATGATTCTGAAAGCTAGTAGGTTTTGTTCAGTGGCATAAATAATTTGTTTTTTTTTGATTGCTTATGGTAGAATTATTTCACAGTTGCAGGATCTATAGATTGACCAAATTAGAGCATCAATGATGTGCTCAAAGATCTCCATTTCCTACTAGTTCTTCTCTTGTTCCCTCCCCCCAAAAAAACACAGAGGCATTTGTTTAGGGGGAGATTTTTTTTCTTCTTCTGACAAAAACATGCACTAAAAGTTTTCAGTGCTGTTGGAATTTGATTTGGTTTCTGTAAAACACTACATACTTGGCAATAAAAAAGCATCGGAAATGGATTGCATCAAATGTCAGTGATTATTTTTGTAAAGATTTCATACCTACCCGTACTACATAAAAAAAAGCACATTAATAAATCATACTCTTAATAGTACCTCTTCTCAGCAGACTGCATAAATTGCTAACAATGTGCACTTGGAGAGTGCCCAATTAATCCATTAAATGACACATATCTACACAATATTCCAGCAAAAATGAATTTACTGGAATATCCTATGCAGTGTAACACATTCAGAAAATACATAGAATTTATCCGCAGCATGAAAGGGAGCTCGTAAGATCAGGCACAGAACAAAGCCATTGTATCAAACAAATTGGTAGTTTATTCAGTTTCTTACATGACAAAATACCAACTCGTTCAAAATTATTATTTATTCCCAACTCCCAAGTCCAGGAATTTTTAATTAAAAAAAACTTGCTGATCACCGCAGATCCTTCACTGCATTATATTGCCAATGAGCAGCTTTTGCAGAACATGGAACAAAACATTCAAAGGTGGTTTGTAAAGGCAATGATGCAAGCATGATTCTAAAGCTAGTACGCATGATTAACCGCAGCACAAATGAAAGAAAATAATCAACTTTTAAAAATGCAGCTAGCATAAGGCACTGTTAGTATCAGTCCAAATCAGCATTTCCTACAAAAAGCTTATTAACCAAATGCTAACTGTATATATATTTTGCTATATTTCGGGAGGACGTGGTTAGTTTCACAACAAAGTTGGAAAGTTTGCACAGCAATCTCTGTTTGGCTCCACCTCTTGCATTTTTAACATCTCTTATATTTTCTACCCAACAAGGAAGATTTTTACATTGATTAACACAATACCTTTGATCACCAAATCAATGTCTCGTGGAAAAAGATGCATAGTGTAAAACATTTAAAATCATCTAGTTAACAGAAAAGATAATTTCCTTCATACAAATGGATTCATTTGAGAGCATCCTTTCTCATCAGAGATGAGATTATATTGTTTTTCATGCTTTGCGTTTAAGGTAACCAAAATTTAAGGTAACCAAATTTTACACAAGGCAGGCTGCATTCTTAATCATTTTTTATAATCCAAAATGGCATGATAGCAGCAAAAGCATCAAACGTGAAGCACGATCAAATGAACTCGAAGGAGGAATGTCTGCATAAACATTGAGCTTGCAGCTCCCTCCACCCCACACCATCCCTTACCCATTGATAAATTCAGTTTAATTCAGCACGTCAAAGGACTTTGTAAGAAAAATAATACTAGGAAGTCCAGAAATATGACGCATTAGCAAATCTAATTTTTTTCTTGTGCGCCTTGGGATGTCCTCCCGATGTGAAAGGCACTCTATAAATTGTTTGTGGTTGTGTAGTGAAAATACAATTCATGATTTACTGAAACTATACTTTACTCGTCTAAATCCTCAACTCATGAAATCTCACAAATGGCCATACCCTGTAATTGCAAGTAAAATACTAAAGCAAACTATGAGTGCACTAAGTCAATTTAAAGATTAACATAATATCAATTGGATTGTTGCAGAGTGTAGGATTTTTAAAAAATACTCTCAAAACCGTTCAATGACCTTCCAGCACCTTGGGATGTCATCCCGACACGAAAGGCGCTATACAAATGTAATTTTGTTGTATCTCGCTGTTGTTGCTATGTTGTTCTCTCACTGAAGTGAGAGAAACATTTATTTGTGGTGAAGCAAAATATTACTTTATATTGCAAACATTCGTCGTGGTATGAAGCTAGATTGTCTAGTTTGGAAAATCACATAGTGTCAGGTATTCATTGTTTGGCAGCAGACGGTCCTCCTTGAAGTGGTTGATGGAACAACAGATACAGCTCTGAAAGGTTTGTTTTTTCTGAGCAAATAATGTAAAAAAAATCCACACAAATAAATAATGTAGTAAGTCAATAAGTATCATTTATTGCAAATAATAGGGACAGGAAATGGTAGAAAGCATTGGGGGTGGGGGTGGGGAGGGAATAATCAAAGCTAGGAATTTTAAAAATTCTTACATTCTGCCTTAATGGCAGCACAGTTAATTGGAACAAATGGTTGTCTTGCTGCCTGTTTGAGTTGCAGGATATCCCTGCAGACATGCCTGGCAAGCTTTGTAAGACGTGTTGTCTGCAGGCAAAATGACTGGCGGGTTTTCAATATGGACTTCGGACTGCCGGCGTTGAGTATTGGCAGACATTGGCTGGGCTGTCCCTGACTTCTTACATGTGGCTCCTATTTGAAAGAAAAAATTACAAAAAAGGGAAAAACAAGGCATCCAGGTCAGACAGAGAGAAAGAGTCATTTCATTCAGGCGACAAAATAAGAAAGCATCACAAACATTTAAATTGTGAGTGCTGCGTTTACAATCAAATCAGAGTCTGGTGGAAAGCCACAGCAGTTCAATCAGCAGCTGAAAGAGAAAGATGGGATTTCGACGCTTTGTCACAATAGAACTCATAACTTCAGGCTGCAAGGGGAAAACAAGTAGAATTTAGAGAATAAAAGCAGCCACTCTGCCCCCAACCTCTGGACATTCATCCCGCAGTTCCCCCCCCCCACCCCCCGCCTTGCTTCAAGTCTCTACCCTTCTTCAAGTCCTGCCTCAAGACCCTCCACTTTGATGTCCCATTGGTCACCCCAAATGCCCCCGCTTTCCTTCCACCCATCCAAGTCCCCGATCCCAGCTCGGGTTTGAAACAATGACTGTCTAGTGCCTTGGGATGTCCTCCTGATGTGAAAGGCGCTGTACACATGTAATGTTGTTGTTGTAGTGATGAAATCGGACAGAGGTAACGGATGGGTAGTTAAATTGTTACAAAAAATAAAGCTGGAAAAGTTTAAAAGTGTGGTAAGAGGAAATAAAGGATGCTGGATAAAGTCTGAAATACTAGTACAACAGTTTTTTTTTAAAGAAAAAAAAATATTTTAAAAGCTGAAGAATGGGTGGGAAATGGAGAAGCAAACTGAGTCGTAGACTGAAGCATCTGGTGAGATGAGAACTGCATGGTCAAATATTAGTAGATGTGTTGCTAGCCTCTTGGGAAATTGCTATTTGAACTGTTCGTCCTATGTACATTTTGATTTCCAGCTCCTTGGGATGTCCTCCCGACGTGAAAGGCGCTATAATGATCCTTGCATTTTTTTTGGATATAGCACTTTTCATATCTTCTGGACGTCTCAAAGTGCTTCACAGAATGTACTGTAAAGTGAATTGACTGTATATTTGTGGGTGAAATGTGGCAGCCAATTGCGCATAGTAGTCGTGGATTGAAATGACCAATTTTATTATTATGTTTTTTTTGGAGGGATTATTATTAGGCATGTGTTGTAAAGAAACTTGCCCAAGGTTTCGCCCTGACCTGCCTGGATTCGAACACAGGTCTGAAGTTTGTAAGGCGAGTGCTCTAACCATTGATCTACAGGACTCCACAAAATATATACAGGTGTAGTAACCTGTCAGTGTTCTGACTTTCCATCACTGTATTATGCTTCCACACTGCTTCAACCGAGTGCAACTGTTTGTCTACAGCTGCTGATTGGCAAGCTGTGATTTCCTGCTTTTTCTATTATTATTATTATTCAGATTTCCAACCTACAGCTAACATTGGATTTTAACAGTCCTGTATGTTTAAAGTGGCAAACCGTGAATACACAACTGCGATATAACAAAAACATTTTACCAAGTCTTATATTTAACACTGGTAGATCTACCAAAAAGGACAATCGCGTGAAGAGAATAATTAGAAAATCTGAAAACATTTAATCAAACGAGTTCATTCTTTTCATAAATGAAATTCACAAATTTATTTCAGGTTTTCGATTTTAATTTGCCGTAAGATTCAACTGTGAGTGAACACTTGTGACTGACCTGTTGTGAAAAGTGTAGTTGACAGTTTGGTGATAGAATGTTTTAGGCACATTTCAGGAGAAATGTCGGTTCATAGATTGGCTATTAAGATGCTAATAAGTTCATAATGCACTAAATACAGAAGTCACTTACGGTATAGAATACATCAAATGGTCTTTGGGAGCCATAAATACTCATGAGAGAATTTAACATAGTTAATAGTTTCTCTATTGACAAGGGATCCAGAACAAAATCTCATATAAATGTTACCTAATATGAAGTGAAACCTTCATGAATAACATCCAGTGCTATTGTGAAATCTTGTCTAATTAGTTCATGCATTGGAAATGAGAAGAATTGTACAATGTACCAGAAAACAAAATTGATGGAGAGTAATAATGTGAAATGCTATAACAGAATTACACTCTGGTAGAAACTGGAACTCAGACTTTTAGTATGCAAATCACATAGGTATATTTTCCCAAGGATATCAATACCATGAAGCTTCTTACCTAGCCCCTTCCTTTCCTCCTACAATCTACAGGCTTGTAACACCACTCAAAAACTAGTTCTTGATTTATCTTGGTCTTTTCTCTTACTTTCATCATCCTTGGTGGTGTATTTTAAGTGTTCCAAGACACTATCCCACATTTCTAAATGCAAGATGTTGTCCTGTATTGTACGACTTGGCCCCTTGCCTAAATCTCTCAATAATAATAATATAATAGTAATCCTTGCATTTGATATAGTGCTTTTCACGTCTTCTAGACGTCACAAGGCATTTCACAGAATATACTGTAAAGTGAATTGACTGTATATTTGTGGGCAAATCGCAGCAGCCAATTACGCACAGCAGTGTCCCCACAAACAGTCACGGATTGAAATAACAAATTCTTTTTTTTTTGAGGGATTATTATTAGGCGTGTGGAGTAAGGAAACTTGCCCACGGTTTCACCCTGACCTGTCTGGATTCGAACACAGGTCTCACACTTGCAAGGCAAATGCTCTAGCCACTGAGCTACAGGACTCCAATAAGAAAAATTAAACTCCATTACCAATCAGAAAGCTCAACAACAACAATTTGAAACTTGTTACCAAAATATTGTGCGTAGGTGAAACTGTATCTCCTTTTTCTCCTTCTGTCCGAGTTGGCATTTTCAGGCCCCCATATTTCTTCCAGTAACTCCAACATAATGCGCAAAGTCTACAATGCATAGTAGGAGGCCCCCAGGAATACCACAGCTGCGACTGTACGGCTGAAAGAAACAGAACAATGCAAAGAAAATGTCCATCATCCCGATTAGCTTAGCCTCCTAAACATACTGCAACGGTACTAAAACATTGCCAAAAGCTCAGTATCAGAAAGTAAGAACTTTTCTAACTGTGAGATCAGTGTAATGCTTTCTGATGTTTAGTTATCTTCTATTACAAGGACAATAGTGGGGTTATATAATATATAAACATATAATAATGATAACAATCCTTGCATTTGATATAGCACTTTTCACATCTTCCAGACGTCTCAAAGTGCTTCACAGAATATACAGGTAAACCCTGCTTAACATTGCCTCGGTTAACGTTGTCTTCGTTATTACGTTGCTGATACATTGGGAACATATATTCATTTAATGTTGTGACGTTTGCTATTACGTCGTTCACCAGCGGGTGGAGATGGCGCTAGGACCTGGGAGTGAGCTAGGCCGGCAGTGAGGGAATGAGCCAGGCCGACAGCGAGTGAGACCGGCAGCGAGTGAGTGAGCTGGGCAGGCAGTCAGGGAGCGAGTACAATTTTTTTTAAAGAAAAGCTTTACGAAATATGTCCGAAAGAACCTAACTCCATTTTTTACATTCATTCTTATGGGAAAATGTATTCGCTTAACGTCATTTCGCTTAAAGTCAAACTTTGCAAGAACCAAACTATGACGTTGAGTGAGGTCCACCTGTACTGTAAAGTGAATTGACTGTATATTTGTGGACGAAACGCGGCAGTCAATTGCGCACAGCAGCGTCCCCACAAACAGTCATGGATTAAAGTGAACAATTTTTTAAATAATTTTTTGGGGGGAAGGATTATTACTAGGCATGTGGAGTAAGGAAACGTGTCCAAGAAGGTTTATTTATATACAGTCAATTCACTTTGCGGTATAGTCTGTGAAGCGCTTTGAGACATCTAGAAGACATGAAAAGCGCCATATCAAATGCAAGGATTATCATTATTATTACTGGTGGTGGTGTATATATAAATAATTATGTTTTAAATACTCACTGAAACAGCTCTCGCAGGGCCGGCCTACAGTAGAGTTTGGTGTTTGGTAAAGGACTCCACCAACTGGACCATTCACCACAGCAGGCTTTCCATTACTGCTCAATATTTGATTGGGGTTAGGTTTATTGCTACAAACAATTGAAAAATGATACTTAAAAATTATATTAAGCAGGGGAAAAAAAATAAGGTGCTTCTCGAGTTGGTCAGGAACTATAAAATGAAAGACAAAATACAGTTTGTTGATGACTTATCACAGTTTGTGTTAAAATATATCTAACAACACACAGTGGTAAGAAAATAAATGGATCCAAATTATTCCCTCACTTCAATCTGGCTTTGAAACCCAACTTTGAAATGTTTACTTATGTCGTCATGAGTAAACATGAGATGATTATGTCGTCATTGAAATACTTGAATTCAAATGAGCTCCCAACAAATCAGAAAAATTCAGTGGGATCAATTTAGCGATGTAGCTGTTGTTTAGCCCATTGAATATACCGAATGTGTGTGGGATCACCTGTCCCCTTCCCCCTTTCCCCCACACAGCACTCTTAATGTAAAATCCTTACAGCATTCATCTCCTGTTCAGCTTCCATTGTTGTTAGGTTAGACGGCTAGAGGAATATCTGTATAGAAAATTAATCTTCAAAGCTGAATCAGTTACAATATTCCACGACCACCTATCGTGGTACTACAACACCACAAGTTTCTAGCGAACTGGAAAAAATAGTAAAGAGTCTTGCAAAATGCAGATTGAAAACACCAGTTGCGAGGGAGAGTTAAAAGAAGCCACTTGATTTGGGTCTGTATCAAGTCTTATCAGTCCACAACCTAACTCTTGCCTGATGAAATACAGTTACAGCTTTGAAACATCTTTGGAGTGTTTATACCATATTTTGTCTCACTAGGAACCTGGCCTCCCATTCTGTTCAGCGGGCTCCAGTCTGCTCCATGTACCCCGTCCGATCTGCCCTACCATCGGTGGTTGGGGTTTCAGCCTCTCTGCCCCCACACTATGAAACTCCATCCCACGGTCCCTTCATCTCGCTTCTTCCCTTGGCTCCTTCAAGGCTGGTCTCAAGAACCTCCCCTTCGACCGTGCCTTCTGCTGCCCTCCCAACTCTCGCCCTCCCCTCCTAACTCTCTCCCATCCCTAACCCTCTACCCTGCCCCTTCCCTTGCTTGGATCCCGACCTGACTGTTCAGGGTCTTGAACCTCCTCCCGACGTGAAAGAAGCTCTATAAATGTAATTTTGTTGTTGTATGTGCCACTATGAGGAAAGAACATGCTTCAAATCACTTCTATTTACTTAATTAACTGCTCCACCATACCTAGTACAAGATTTTCAGACGGTTTCATCTACACAGTATAAACAAATTACAGTATACAAAAACTATTCTTACCAGTATCTAGCATTACTTTTTTAACCATTTCATCCACACAGTACATGCGCACAGGTTTTGTGGTGGCAGTTTTCCACATACCAGACAACTGGAATCAAGCACTTGTGAAGTGATCATTATCAGCCTTTGTTCAACAGATGATGTCAGGAAGTTACCCGCCACTAACAGAGATTTTAAATGTGATACATTGTCCTCTTCTGAGAGGAATTAACACTACCCAGAAACCAGCTTGTCTGCTATTGAGTCATTAGCAAGACCTTTTTATAAAATGCCCCCAAGAAGGATGGTCTTATTGTATTGATTTCTAACAGGAATTTCTTTTTAAAAAATACGGCAACTGAACAAAAAGTCACACCAATTTACAGGAACTCTGCTCTGATGCATAATGCATTGAGTAGGGTTCCTGTAAGTCAAATTGACATACTTCCAGTCTTGCATTAAAAATTACTACAATTTACGATTTAATTGTTCGGTTCTCATTCATTTTTGCTTCCCACATATCATCACCTGGTGGCAAAGTGAGGGACTGTTCAGTGTCTGTGTATAGCTTATATAAGTGAAAAATGTATATTGCGAAACTTGACTGCGAGAAGAAATAAGGAAAAATGCATTAGATCTAAAAACTGGTTCCTAGTACTGTATTTTGCCTTAAAAAATGGTGCTTTAGACTCAAAATATTATATTCACTGATGTATTAAAGTTTAAGATTGTGATGAATTTTCAGTAAATTCTTAAATTAAGTTTTTAGGTTCAGTTTCCCATAGTCCTTACAAAGCATGAATCACTAGGTATGACTGTAGCCAATGACATGAAGCAGCAGCAGTCAGGAATAGCCAAACTACATAATAATAGATGTCTAGGAGATGTGAAAAGTGCTATATCAAATGCAAGGATTATTATTATAATAAACAGTGGAAAATACATAGGTAATGGCCCTAGATGACCATTCACCAATGAAGTTGTTGCCATCACCACCACCAACAACAATAACAAAATTACATTTGTATAGCGCTTTTCACGCAAGGAGGATGTCCCAGGGCGCTGGACAGTCACTGTGTCACCAAAATAGTATTGCCATTTGTTCGTCGTTGACAAACAAAGAATGTTATTTCTGGTTAGACATTTTGAAATCTGGAAACCAGCTTGGGGTGGTGGGGTGGATAGCACTCTTACCTCAGAGTCAGGCGGTGGAGGCGCAAGCCTAACTTTCAACTTCGAATAACAGAGTCTAAGAATGACACTCCGATGCAGTGCTGGGAGTGTGTTTCATCATCATAGGGGTGCCATCCTTCAGATGTTAACACAGACCTCCCGCCTGCCTGCTCAGGTGGGAGTTAAAGACACCACACTACTATTCGACAAGAGAAGAGAGTTTCTCCTGATGTTCTTTCTTGGCCAACAATCCCCAAATCAAAAATTGATCACTTGTTCCATAGCCGTTTGTAGGATGTTGCTGTGCACAAACCGGCTGCCACATTTCACTCACAGAAAACACAGTTGATCCACTTTACAATATATCCTGTAAAACTCTGAGATGTCTCAAAGATGCGATAAGGTGCTAAATCAAATGCATGGATGATTATTGCTGTTACCATTATTACTACAATTACTACCACTAGCCAATATAATATTGGCAGTAATTTTAAAGTAGGAAATCTTTTTGATTTTACCTGTTGGATTGTAGAGTGACTTCAAATATACTTACTATGTTGGAATGTACACTTGTTTCAGTTTGCTCTCTGCTTCAGCTGCTTTGAGTCGTTTCTGAAACACAAACAGAAATGTAAAGTTATTCCATGGACGCCTTTCGCCTAGTTTTTTTAAAAAAAAATTCAAATCCTTTCCCGTGATGGCAGCTCCACTATGATCAGTTTTTGAATGAGGTACGGAAATCTGTTATTTGTACTATCACCCGGAATTTAACGCTCAGTGTTAGTATTCTAACACATTTATACATGTATGCAACAAGCACCTTGTCTGAATTGCATGTCTCTTGCAATCAACAACAAAGCTGATATTATTGCACTTTTAAATAAGTTACCTTGAGTGCAGACAACTCAAATCAGTTTTAACGGAATATAGTTTGCAAAAGCAATCCATTCGATTTTTCACAGAATACTTCAATATGTATGGTTGGTTTCAATTAATGTATGTTATATACAAACAGTTTTGTAATTTGCCTCTGTATTTTAAAATACCAATGAGTTGTCAAGGCAGTAAATTTGAAGCAGTTCAGGAAATAATAGCAAGCATGCAAGCGAACATCCTACCTGTTGTATGTATCGATCTGTAGTTTTCCACATATAGTAGTACTCTATAATACTGGTGAGTGACTTCCATGGCAGCTGTGTAAAAAGGAACAAAGGAACTCTAATGTATAATAATTGTAAAATTGACAGACAATTCTTGTGGTGTGCATAAACAATATACAAAAAAAAAATCGCATTTAGGTCAAATGGATTGAGAAAGAAGAATACTTTCAGACTTGATACAGAGTTGATTACATTTGAAATTGAGACGTGCAGATAAGTAGCCTCTGACTCATCTATTCCCTCAAAACATGCAATGGTTTGTCTAAAGGCCTTTTTTCTTGGACTGCATCTTCGTTCATCTTTCCATCTTACACCCACCCAGCTCCCAGCCCCAGCTCGGGTGCTAAATCAAGACTACTAAGTGCCTTAGGAAATCCCACCCGACACAAAAGGTGTTGTATAATTGTACATTTACTATTATTATGTTGTAGTTCTTTGTTCAAATGCTAAAACAGACTTAGTGGAATCTGCCTTTAGATGATAGAAAACCAGCGTAGCAATATGTGGTTTAGCATAAAAGTATACTCATTCAATTTAACGTGCAATTTGAAAGGCTATCATCTGGTTATAACTAAATTATACATTCCTAGCAGTAATATTAGCATTTATTCATCCACTGCTTAGCCAATAAGGTCAGATCATGATTAGATCAATGTTCAGTTACTGCTATCATAACAAGACAAGGTATGAGCTAGAAAATAGTTGGATGCAGTCTCCCACAGGAATTTCTATCAGGAACATTTAGCTCCTAGTGGAGGAATTACAGAGCAACCCAATGCTTTGTTTCCTAACCATACAAAGATGCTAAATTTTATTTGCACGGTCTGGAAATGCTCTTGAGCAAGCTGCCCACTTGCACTCATCTTATCCAGATCTCGAAGATTTGTTGAAGCATTAAGCAATAGCAAACCAATCATAGGCAGGCACCTATCCAAAGGCATTTCATACAGATTTTAGGAATTCATTAATTCTTGTCTCCCAACCTGAAAGGCACTCTATAAAGTTAATTTTGCTATTTGTTGTTTGTTGCCCATCAACTGCATTGTGGCCAAATCACGCAGAGTTTCTGTGTAATTGCATTCAACGCAAACCAATTTAAACCCCCTACCACTGAATTATAATCGCACAGCACTCTTACACTCAGCAAGGATCAGTGGTTGGAGCTCTCGTCTTACAAATGTGAGACCTGTGTTTTGAATCCAGGCAGGTCAGGGCGAAACCTGGGACAATTTTCCTTACTCCACACTAGGGTCCGGCGATATATCGATATATCGCTAAAACCCGATATAATTTTCATATCGATACGCCGATATAGGTATTTTAAAAATATCGATATATCGAAAAATTGATATATCGAGGGAAAAAATTGGAATTCGCGCACACTGAACTACAAGACCCAGAATGCTCATCTCTATACACAATGCACAGACCGAGGTGCAAAGCCGCCATATTGTATTCATAGTCCTCGAATACAATATACAGGTATGCAAGGGGTGACGGGGGGGGGGGAGAGAGATGGCTGGGGGTTGGTGAGGGGGAGAGAGACGGCTGGCAGGGGGAAGGGGGAGAGAGACGGCTGGCGGGGGGGAGGGGGAGAGACGGCTGGGGGGAGAGGGGGAGAGAGACGGCTGGGGAGAGGGGGAGAGAGACGGCTGGGTGGGGGGGAGTGGGGAGAGAGACGGAGGGGGGGGGAGGGGGAAAGAGACGGCTGGTGGGGGTGGGGGAGAGATGACAGGGCGGGTGGTGGGAGAGAGGGACGGCGGCGGGGTGGTGGGGCGAGAGACGGGGTGGATGTGATAATATACAGATAGATAGAGATGGGGGGGATGTGAGAGAGACACAGACAGAAAAACACAGAGATGGAGAGAGTGAGAGACACAGAGAGAGAAAGATATTTACCTCCTGAGGAGATAGGCCCCAAATGCGCGTGCATAGCTGGAATGTGCACGCACTCCGAATGCGTGCACCACACGCGCATGCGCAGTACGAAAAACTCAAAAATATCGATATTTTGGTATATCTCAATATGAGCCCATCGATATATCTAAATCGGAAAATTTCCATATCGACGGACCCTACTCCACACGCCTAATAATAATCTGTTTTAAAAAAAACCTAGAATAAATCGGTAATTTCAATCCACAATTGTCTAGCAGACATGAAAAGCATTATATCAAAATGCAAGGATTATTATTATCAAATCTCTCCAAACACCTCAACGATTTGCGGGATGATAGCCGTAACTTAGCGACCACTTACAAAGTCTTGTCGTATGTCATTGAAATCCTTCCCATACTTTTCCAACGCATCTTCGAAAAGGCTGGCCTCTGAAGCTGACCAATCTTCCATCTCATCTCTGCAGAGAACAGGGCCGCCCTGCGGCACCAAGATGCTGATGGCCTTTGTTAAGTCGTAGTTATGTTTGTGTAAAGTGTCCATGGCATGGAACTAAGTGAGAAAAATAATAAAAAATTCGTAACTGTTTCACTGCTGGTGAGAAAGTGGTCCATGTCAGTATTGTCCAATAGATATCGCTGCTTAGCCACAGGTCTGGCTTCCATGAGACTGTGTTAGCCACACAGTAAATGTATTTCATATGTATATTTGTGGAGTCCTGTAGCTTAGTGATTAGAGCACTCGCCTCGCAAACTAGAGACCTGGGTTCAATTCCTGGCCAGGACAAAAACCTTGGGTAAGTTTCCCTACTCCATACGTCTGATAATAATCCCTCAAGCAAAAAACACTATATTAAATATAACAAAATATAAAAAATTGTTCACTTCAAGCCACAACTGTTTGTGGGATGCTGCTGTGTGCAATTGGCTGTCACGTTTCACCCGCAAACATACAGTCAATTCACATTACCGTATATTCAGTGAAGTGCTTTGAGATGTCTAGAAGACGTGATATGGACATATGATAAAGCTATATTGGAATGGTTAGAGTTAACCATTTACTGAGTGGGAGAGGAGGAGATATCTTGTTTTGTTCCCACAACCGTTTATAAGCCTCTCATTGTTCATCTTTCCCTCGTTTCCAAGAACAGAATTCTGCAAAAATAGAATTGTTGACCTTCTTAAATTACATTGCTTAGCCCTTTGTGTTTCTATTCCATTTTCTTCTCCCAAACCCAACAAAACAAATGAAAGGTCCCCAACAAAATGTACCCCAAAAAAATCCAAATTGGTCTCTATTCAAAGAAAAATAAATCGCTGTTCCCTTTTTGTCTTCCTAATCAGTTACAGAAAGTCTTTGGAGAATTCGCATCACATCCTTGCAATGTGTCAAGGTCACACCAAATTCATTATTAACAGCAAAGAACTGTAATAGAAATCTATTTTTAGTTTGGCCCAATGCGATAGTCATTGAAGATTTTCAACTGGATGAAAACATTATTTTTGGAAGTGGCTATAATTAAAGCTAGATGCATTCAACAAAGGTCTTTTCATCACAGCACAAGGCTTCTCAATGCAATTTAAACACATATCAGATTTGGTTTCACAAGTTCTGAAAGCTGTGCTCCAGCCGTCCAAAATAGAAGGTATGGTAAAACAGCAATGCAGATTTCAATTTCCATTTATATTCAACGCGAGGGTTTGAAGTCACAAGGACATTGAAGGCTCAACACCCTATCTTTGTCATTCTTCCATGTTAACAACCCTACTGTTTTCCCATTTGTACAAAAAATCTCCTGCGTCTCAGCCATCTTGAAGTATTGGCTTCAACCATCATTCCATATGTTCACTATCTTCAAATTGAGGTTGAAAAGCAAAAGGGTATCTAGTTGTTCATTGTATTCTTGCTACCTTGGGGTCTTGCCTCCCTACTGTAAACTGCGTTACCCTTTGGCCAATCTATGTGTATAGTACATAACAACATCAAACGGAAGTTCACATTCAGCATTATGCTGTTGCGTTCATCACCTTCAGCATTTTATTGATTGCAAACATCCAGGTTTTTCCAATGTCAAACTTCAAGTGAACAACCCAAATATTTTCCAGTCTTACTAGATTTATAATACAGGAGAAAAAGGCTACTTTAACTTCATATGGATCATCCTATTTTCCTCATCAGTGGATAAGGAGAACAGCACTGAACTTACGAGGGTAATATCTCTTGAAGCAGCTGCTGCGCTCATATGTAAGCTGGGTTGTCTGATGGAACTACTGCAGTCCAAAGCTCGAGCAAATGTACCCACGGCCCTGTGCCAAGAGAAGAGACATGGGGAAAATCGATAAAGTTTTCAATTTGTACCTTGCCCTGGTATAACAACAACAACAACTTGGATTTATAATGCGCCCTCCACGCCAGACGGCGTCTCAGAGCGCTTCACAATAGCAGATCCCGGGACCGAGCCAGGGATAGGGGTAGAAAGGTGACCAAAGGCGCGGTCGAAGAGAAAGGTCTTCAGCTGGGACCTGAAACTAGGAAAAGAGGGGGCGAGGCAAAGGGAGTGAGGAAGGGAATTCCGGAGCCTTGGGGCATAGTGGCTGAAGGCACGGCCGCCGAGGGTGGAGCGGAGGATTCAGGGAACATGGAGGAGGCCAGACACGGTGGAGCGAAGGCAACTGGGGCTGGTTTGAGGAGAGAGGTCAGAGAGGTAGGAGGGGTGCAAAGGAGTGAAGGGATTTGAAGACAAGAGTTAGGATCTTGAAATCGATCCTCTCGGGGACAGGGAGCCAGTGGAGGCTCGCAAGGACTGGGGTAATGGGGGAGTGAAATTTGGTGCGGGTGAGAACGCGGTCAGCAGACTTCTGAATCAGCTGGACTCTGTGGATTGTAGAGGAGGGGAGGAGGGCATTGCAATAGTCTAGCGGAGAGATGACAAAGGCATGGACCGGGGTTTCAGCGGCTTTTAGGGTGAGGTATTGCCGGAGATGGGCGATCCTTCGGAGGTGGAAGAAGTCGGTGCTGGTGAGGGATTGGATGTGAGGGAGGAAGGACAGTTGGGGGTCGAACCTGATGCCTAGGTTGAGCACAGGTTCTGAGAGTTTTAGGGGCAGACCGGGAAGTTGGAGGAGATGAGAGCCTTGCGAATGGAGACGTTAACGAGAGCCAAAGAGTATGGCCTCTGTCTTGTCAATATTCAGCTGCAAGAAATTTGCGCTCATCCAGCTCCTGATGTCTGACAGGCAGACTGACAGAACATCAGGGGACTGGGGGTCACTAGGTGAAGTGGAGAAATAGAGTTGGGTGCCATCCGCATACACGTGGAAGTGTGCCCCATGTCTGCGGATGACGTCCCAAGAGGGAGCATATAGATGAGGAAGAGGAGGGGGCCAAGGATGTATCCTTGGGGTGCCCCACAGGTAACCGGGTGAGTGCGGGAAGAAAAGCCGTTTGTGGAGATGTACTGCTGGTGGTTTGTGAGGTAGGACTCGAACCAGGCGAGTGCGGTCCCACTGAGGTGGATGACGGAGGACAGGTGGTGGAGGAGGATGGCGTGGTTGACTGTTGTTGAACACAGCGGACAGGTCCAGGAGGATAAGGAGACAGAGGGAACCCTGATCACGAATAGAGAGGACGTCGTTGGTGACTTTCACAAGCGCTGTCTCTGTACTGTGGGTAGGGCGGAAACTGGACTGGAGAGGTTCGAAGAGGGAGTGGGAGGAGAGGTGGGCGCGGAGTTGGTTTGCAACACCACGTTCAAGTGCTTTTGAAAGGAAAGGCAGGTTTGAGATAGGGCGGTAGGTTTGAGAAGGAGTGTAGGAAGAGGGTCGAGGTAGGAGCTGATGATGGGGAGGGTGAGGGGGACGGAATGGGGGTGGTGGTGGTGGGTGATGAGAGTCAGGAGTATAATGCTGCCTGGGGGATGTTTTTGATCTTGGAGGAGAAGAAGTCCATGACCTCCTCGCACTTCGCATTTGAAGTGAAGATTGAGGAGGCCTGAGGGGTTTGCACGGAGGAGGTGGTGGGAGGTGGAAAAGAGGACTTTGGGGTTGTTATTTGCCTCTAGGATGATATTGGAATAGTAAACCGTTTTCGTACGAGACAAGGAAAGGCGGTAGCTGTGGAAATATTCGAGCCACAGTTGGTGGTGAACCGTCAGACCGGTTTTCTGCCACCTGCGCTCGAGCAGCCGGGTTTGGGATTTAAAGGTGCAAAGATGAGTGTTGTACCAGGGGGAGCGAGTGAGTTTGGAGATGGACCTGGATTTCAGGGGGACGAGAGAGTTGAAGGTGGAAGAGAGGCGATTGTGGAGCAGCTGGACAGCTGCTTCAGGATAGTTGTGGGTGGAAGACCAGAGGGGTGGGAGGTCAGAAGATGTGAGGGCCCCTGTGAGGATCTCAGGAGGGAGACTCTTCCATGGGCAGAAAAGTACAGTTGCGAGACATAAACAACATGAATGCCCAAAAAGTACAAAATTATCAAATGATAAGGTTTGAAGGACTATTTCCCTTCTTTCCCTGCATCCCTACCTTAGAGTTATGAGCAAATTTTGAGTTGTAATACAATAACAATTTTAATCCTTGCATTTGATATAGAGCTTTTCACATCTTCTAGACGTCTGAAAGCGCTTCACAGAATATACTGTAATGTGAATCGACATGTGGGAAAAATGCAGCAGCCAATTGTGCACAGCAGCGTCCCCACAAATAGTCTTGGATTGAAATGACCAATTTATTACTTTTTTTAAAAAAGGGATTATCATTAGGTA